>JAMQGT020012789.1:0-57333 GCA_024447675.2 Pterophyllum scalare | reverse complement strand
GTGGTTTTTCATTATTTAAACATTGTCTGTATTGTAGATTAATACTAAAGTCATCCAAATTATGAAGAAATACATATGGAATAATTTAATAAACTTAAAAGTGTTAAAAAAAAAAAGCAAGAATATGTTTTATATTTTAGATTCTTCAAAGTAGACACATCTTGCTTAGATGACACCTTTGCACATTTTGGCATTTTCTCAGTCAGCTTTATGAGGTAGTCACCCGTGGCTTTCAGTTAACGGCTGTGTCTTGTCAAGAGTTAATTTCTTGAATTTCTTGCCCTCTTAATATGTTTGAGACCATCAGTTGTGTTGTGAAGAGGTAGAGTTGGTGATAGAAATGAAGGTCACTCAATCCAAAAAATTTCAAGAATTTTGAAATTATCCACAAGTGCAGTCGCAAAGACCATCAAACGCTATGATGAAACTGGCTCTCATCAGGACCGTCCCAGGAAAGGAAGACCAAGAGTTCCCTCTGTTGCACAGGATAAGTTCATCAGAGTTACCAGCTTCAGAAACCGCAAGTTAACAGCACCACAGATAAGAGCCCACCTAAATGCTTCAGAGAGTTCAAGTAGCACACACATGCATCTCAACATCAACTGTTCAGAGAAGACTGCATGAATCTGGACTTTATGGTCCAATTGCTGCAAAGAAGCCACTTCTAAGGATGAACAACAAGAGGAAGAGAATGGTTTGGGCCAAGGAACACAAGGAATGGACATCAGACCAGTGGAAATCTGTCCTTTGGTCTCATGAGTCCAAATTTGAGATTTTTGGTTCCAAATGCCAAGTCTTTGTAAGACACAGAAAAGGTGAGCGGATGGTTCCTACATGTGTAGCTCCCACAGTGAAGTATGGAGGAGGAAGTGTGACGGTATGGGGTGCTTTGCTGGTGACATTGTTGGTGATTTATTCAAAATCCAAGGCATACTTAACCAGCATGGCTACCACAGCATTCTGCAGCAACATGCCATCCCATCTGGTTTGTGCTTAGTGGGACCATCATTTGACCCCAAACACACCTCCGGGCTGTGTAAGGGCTATTTGACCAAGACAGAGGGTGATGGAGTGTTGCGTCAGATGGCCTGGCCTTCACAGTCACCTGATCTAGACCCAATTGAGATGGTTTGGGATGAGTTGGACCGCAGAGTGAAGGCAAAGCAGCCAACAAGTGCTCAGCATCTCTGGGAACTCCTTCAAGACTGCTGGAAAACCATTTCTGGTGATTACCTCATGAAGCTGATTGAGAGAATTTCAAGTTTGTGCAAAGCTGTAATCAAAGCAAAAGGTGAAGAAAATAGGTAGTATTTCACACGGTGATAGTTCGGGTCAGTCTGAACAAGAATCTATCAAAAATCAAGGATCCTGGTTTCACAGGGATTTTTGCATCATTAGCTCAAGACATTGATACATCACAACAACATTCATGAGACCACAATCAGACAGTAAGTGCAAGAAGACAACAGAGGTACATTTTAAAATCAAACTAACACAGACAAATAGCGTTGTCACAACTGGAGCACGGTTCGAATCAGAAACACAAACAAATCTCCACTGGATATAGACAGTGTGCATGTGAATATAATTTTGGCATAAATGAAGCTTCGTACTGTTAAGCATATTGATGAGGGCTGTGTGTCAGCAGGTCTGTCAGTATGTCTAGCCAACCACTTTGTTTTTATCAACCGTGTAAACATCTGCAGAGCTAGGGAGACATTTCTGATGGATTCTTTCATTTTAATGGCACCAAGGGAACTCTCTGGGGCAACATACATATTTAGGATATTGATTTTTAGTAGAGAAATCATGATTGTGTGTGTGTGTGTGTGTGTGTGTGTGTGTGTGTGTGTGTGTGTATGTTTGTGTGTGTTTGTGTGATGACTCCCAGACCAAAGCAGCAGGCTAAGATGGCTGAGTACTGCCGGTCAATATTTGGAGATGCATTACTGACAGACCCTCTGGAGAAATATCCTGTGAGTACATAAGATCTTCAGACACACACACTACATTTGCATGTGTTATATATTATCATAGAGATGAGTGCACTAGAGAAATGTCCTTGAAAACTGCTTCTCACCATGCTGCCCATACAAATTTACTCCTTGAAGTTTTACACACACACCTTCACAGAGGTGTGTATATATATATATATATATATAAATATATATATATATATATATATATATATATATATATATATATATATATATATATATATATATATATATATATATATATATATATATATATATATATATATATATATACTGTGGAAAAGTTTTGAACCACCCCTCATTTCTTCATATTTTGCTTCCAAGGACCCAGTCTTTTTAAAGTTTTTTTTTTAAAAAAGTGATCTTGAGCAATAGACTATTGGAAGGTCTTTTTCTCTGGACATTGGTTACTTTTTCACTCATTTTCTGTCCATTTCTTGTACCTGACCATTTCCATTTTCAGAGGATTGCTTTTTTTGTTGTTGTTAAGCCACCTAACACTGACCTATGAATCTTTCAAGCATAAAAAAGGCACCTAACTCAAAGGATGAACCATTGTTGTATCTACACATAACAGGCAACTTTGAAAGTAACAAATTTCAATTGTATCTTCAAGCACTTTGTTACTACCTGCCTGTCACAAAAGTGCATCAAAATTGGTGGTATTATGAATGCAAAAAAGTACCATCAGATTTTGATCCACCGTGCAATACCATCTGGGAAGCATCTGATTGGCAAGGGTTTCTTCAGCAATGCAGTAAAAGCATACCTGGATAGAAAAACACACAGTGGAACACTATCAGTCATGGATTGGCCTCCCCAGAGAAGCATTGTGGGATCATTTTGACAGAGAACAGAACAAAAGGCAGCCAACATCCAAAGAGCTCTGAACAGTTGTGTGGAACAATAAAGGTCATACCAAATATTGACTTTGAACCTTGTTAGAATTGTACAGACTCTGCTTTTTTCCCCCCTTTATATTCTGTATTTTCATAAATGTTTGCACGTGTTTCAACAAATCACTGCATCTATTTTCCAATTTCCAAGCAAAATATTTAAAAAATGAGGCATGACCCAAGACTTTTGCACAGAAATGTATATGTGTCTGTGTTAAATATTCAACTTTTCCCTCTATTTTTCTTTCTATTTTTCCTCTCTTCCTGTCTTTTTCACACGTAGCACCATGTCGACGTGACCTCTGGCACCTGCCACTGCTCTTTTTCAGTCATTTCAGGCACACTCAGAAATGGCACTTAAGCCGCAGTCACTTTCACTTTCTCTTACACACACACACACACACACACACACACACACACACACACCCGTGGAAGGCGACCTTTAACGAATCTTCCCGTAATCATGCTTATTCCTCTGTATCACCTCTGTGTTATCACAGCAGAGACTGCAAACAAGCCGTTTAAGATTAAAAGGAAACATTTTCCACTGTAATCTAAACGCCGCTTTTCTTGGCACTCCTTTATCTCAGCCAGGCCTTTCCTCTGTTGCCATGACTACCAGTTAAAAGCTTCCATTGTCCCTTTGTGGCCAAACTTCTTTTCTCCTCCCCCCCACCAAGGCGTCTTTGTGTGTAATGACGCAGGCACTTACGTGAGGCAAATGTAGACACTTGCCACACAAACTCTCATATGCACTTTTAGTCACTTCTCATGGTGCACACCTAAAAAGAAAAAAAAAAAACTCCTCGCAAACAGTTCTGCACATATATGTGCTTTAACACTCCACTTATTCCTCTCGCGTTGTTCTCCAGGGATGACGTTATCCCTGTTGGCATAACGCTGTGGAGCGGCTGAAGTTCCCAGCAGTCAGATGCAGCATTATCTCACACACGCAGGGAGCTCCTCCAGCACTGCTGCCTGCCAGAGTCACAGCCCGCTGAGAATTACAGCCTTCTGACTGGATTTGACATTGAAGTATTATCAGGGAGAAACCTTTTGAATGGAGTGGCAGAGGGAAGGAGAAGGGGAGAGATATGAGGAGACAAGGGAGAATTTAGAAAGATGGAAAGAGAAAGTGCCATTGAGGAATGAGCTTTCTACCACTGAGCATGTAATAAGTGGGAAAGGTGAGAGCAATGACAGTCGCTCCCATTTGGCATTGAGTCAGCTGTGTATACAGCGTATCGAAAGGGATATCGGCTTGATAAGCCCACAGGGACCGGGGCAGATAGGGTAATACAGCTAGATGAAATCCAGCTCAACCTAGAGTGAGAATTAAGAGGATTAAATTTTTCTTAGAAACTTGAGCTCCGACTGCAACTCCACTTTTATAAAGCTGTCAATCGCGTCCAACAATAATGACTGGTGATATTATTTTCTTTGCAATTAAGCTGAGCCTCACTTTTCCAAAAGCAAAAAAAGCCCGAAATTATTTGAACATTTGTTCTCTAGCTTTTTTTGCCGCTCTCGTTATGCTGATGTTGATGTAGGAAATATTTAGAGGAATTAAACAATTTGTCTTGCTGTTTGTTTAATCCTGTTGGGGCTTAGTTTTAAGCTGCAGACAGACTGCAGTTGGCAAGGGGAGATATACATGCGCATGGAAAGCAGGCCAGATTGAGAATAATGTGGATGCGAAAGTTATAAACTGTTGGAGCTGTCCTTAGCTAGCAAAATAAATAACAATATCTCACAAACTGAAGTTAACACGCTTTACGTATGCAAAAAGCACTTTGAGTATTTAAAGTAAATTTAGCTTTTTTTTAACAAAATGCATTACTGTGCAAAAGTCTTGAGCCTCAATAATGTTGAGGTCTGGGCTTTGGGGAGGCCAATCCATGACTGATCTAAGTATGCTTTTACTGCATTGGCAGTGTGTTTGGGATCATTGCCATGCTGAGAATTACAGCTGTTGCCAATCAGTACTTTTCTCATTCCATCAGACCTGTTGCTACTGATTTTCAGTCCAGTTCTTGTGTAATTTGGCACACCTCTCTTCCTGAAGAATGTCTTCTTGACAGCCACCCTTCCATTTAGACCATTTCTGATGAGGCTTCAGTGAACAATAGATGCATCAGCTAAAAGGCTAGGTGCAGCTCTGAGGTCCTGTGTCAGGTCTTTGCTGCATTTTTTCTCGTTTCTCAAGGACGTGACTTTCAGATACTGTTCATCTGCTGCAGATAGTTTTTAAGGCCTGCCTTTTCTTCTTTTGTCCTCTACTTGTCCAGTTTCCTCAGATTTTCTTGAGGATGCACTGCACACCATGCCAAGATATGCCAGGTTTTCAGCTAAGAGCTCTTTGGGACTCACCTCGTTGGTGCAACAATACGATTATATGTCTGTCAAACTGTGTTATCTTTGGCATTTTCCAAAAAAGAAATGGAAACACATGCTGTGTTTTTTTTTGCGACAGGCTGCAAAGTGCCTAAAGATACAATTTAAAACTGGTTCTTTGCTAAGTTGTCTGTTATGTGTAGACACAACAGTGGTTCATCCCTTGAGTTAGGTGCCTTTTTATGCTTGAATGATTCATAAGTGGCTCAACAAACTTTGAAAGACCTTCACAAAGCCTGGAGAACTATTGCTCAAGAGCACTTTGATAAATTAGAAGAAGGTCTGGCTATTTGGAAGTAAAATATAAGGAAATGAGGGGTGGCTCAAAACTTTTGCACAGTACTGTATATTCAAACTACAAAGTGTATACAAAAAGTTAATGTCATCACCGTGACATGCCCTGCTGGTTTCTAGACGTTGCATTTCAAACCTTTACCATTAGTGTTACAATGTAAGTAATAACTTAAGCTGTTAAATCTGGTTTATTAAGCATCATAGTAATTCCTCAGAAATGTAGTGGGGCAGATGTACAGTATGACACAATGAAACAAGGAAATACTTTATAAATATCTGTACTACAGTACTTGAGAAAATTTGGTTTTATCAATGGTCTGATACCATCGCTCGAAAGTGCTTCAGGTTGGCCAAACGGAAATTGTCACCTCCTTATCACAGCCGAGCAAAATTGTTTTAGGAATTTGGTGGAAAAAGCTTGGCTGAGTTGAATTCAGTAGGCTTTGTATGGTGCATTTGAGTGCAATTGCCCTGTCCGATTTTTCTTTTCCTCCCTTTTTAACTGTTAGTGAGGTGAATGCAAACAGGATGGCTAATCTTTGTGATAATATTTCCCCAACAACAACAGTAACAAAGTGTAGATAGATGTGCGTGGAAAATAGGTCACAAGAAAGAAAATCTTGGCATTAGCTGATGTATGAATCGCGGCTTTCTTTCTCTTGAGAGAATTCAAGTAAAAGTGAAATGTTTAAGTGAGGTTGTGTTTATAGCTGATATGTTGTAAACACAGCTGTGCGAGCATGTATGCATGTGCTTATTTAGCACCTCTGCTGAATTTCTTGATAATGAAATATTAATATCCCTAAACACTGCGATCCAAAAGCAGTGTACCCCATAAATAAGTCGGAGCTGTGCCTACTTTCTGTCCGGCTCTCTTGAGAGGGAGTGTTTGCCGTTTAGTTTCCCACAGGAAGCCGGTTCAGGTGTTGGAAGCGTAGACTTTTGAGCTGTAGCATCAGTTTATAACGCTCAGTGCGGACTTACTAACCAGCTCTATCCAACAAAATCTGCCATAGAGAATTTGAAGAGAGTAATGGCCACAAATTTACATTTTAAGTGGCACACTCCAGTAAACAACTTTAGTGTTTTCATCTGGTAATTAGCTAGTTTGTCAAAAAAACAGCTTAACTGTGATTGCGCTGTGCACTCTTTAGCCATAAATTTGCATTTTGAAGCATTTTCTCTCATTCAAATGTATAATTACAATTTTAATCAGGAAAAATTAATCATATTCTCTCGTCATCCAATATATATAAAATTATTAATGTAGGAGAAAACCTTTAATTCATCTATGCCTGCCTTTTTCTATATCTAAATGACCTTTTTCATGATCTAATGACTGCTCTGCATCTCTCTCCTTCTACGCTCCCTTCAGTTGGAGTCTGGTGTGCCGCTGCCCAGCCCCATGGAGCTGATGGGAAAGATCTTGGTGAAAAACAAAAAGAAACACCACAAGACAGGTGGAAGCACGAAGAAAAAACTCTCTGAGCAGGTATCGAACACCTGCAGTGATTCTTCCAGCGTGTGCGAGCCCTCCTCCCCAAGCGCAGGTACTGCACCTTTAATATTGCACCACAACACATACACACACACACACACACACACACACACACACACACACACAACACAACACAAGACAACACAACACAACACACAAATTCCACTAACAAAGTCATCGAGCCTCACTGGCCTCACCGAGTTATGATATTTCAGATGTGTAAAAGCTAGCCTAACCATCTGGGTCCCTCTATAGAGCAAGATCTCTGTGCCGTCCAGAAACTGAATCACGGGAGCAAAGCAGTGCTATTGTTTAACATTTATCATTTTCATGGCCCTCTCCATCAGCTGTAGGCATTATTGGCTGTTGCATGCACTCCCTACAGGCATAAATATTTCTTGAAACTGGGGCATCTTAAACATTGGCCAGCAGTAGTGTGAGTGTGTGTGTGTTGTCATAAAATGCTGTCTGCTTTATGTTGTAACTGTCTAATATCCATATGTGGATTTTTAAAAAATATTTTCACTGCTGCTTCTTACCTTTAAATTGTCCTATTTGTTCATATATTTACATTTTGAGTTGAATACTATATATGCACTCACAACAGCTGAGAGAGAAATTGAGACTCATCAGACCAGGCAACATTTTCCAGCCTTCTATTGTCCAATTTTGGTGAGCCCGTGTGAACTGTAGCCTCAGTTTCCTGTTCTTAACTGGCAGGAGTGTCACCCAGTGGGAGCTGGTGTGGTGTGTTGTTGCTGTAGCCCGTCTGCTTCAAGGTTTAATGTGCTGTGTGCTCAGAGATGCTCTTCTGCAGACTTTGGTTGTAATGAGTCATTATTTGAGTCACTTTTGCCTTCCAATCAGCTTGAAACAGCCTGGCCATTCTCTTCTGACCTCTGGCATCAACATGGCATTTTCTCCCAGAGAACTGCCGCTCACTGGATATTTTTCTCTTTTTCGGACTATTCTCTGTAAACCATAGAGATGGTTGTGTGGGAAAATCCCAGTAGATCAGCAGTTTTTGAAATACCGAGACCAGCCTGTCTGACCCACCATCAGAGTCACTTAAATCGCCTTTCTTCCCCATTCCAATGCTCGTCTTGACCCCCACAGTGACACTCTCTTCAAGAGTCAGCTGAAGCAAAACCATACTAAACTGTCCTGGCTGACCATTATCCTCACAACTATGTAAGTCATAAATAGGTCAGTGAGTGTTTTGATGAGTAATGATGAGAATCACACGCTGTGACTTTTGCAGTCCCATTTTTGTTAGACAGTGCTCACCAGCATCATCTTAAAAACACCAAATGAGGCTTTATGTTTTGAAAGAGAGGTGTTTCTTCCCTCCAGCAGAGTTCCAGAGACTGGGAAAATCAATACCAAAGGCACATTGGAGCTGCGGTGACCCAACATCATACTTAAAAACTTTATATTGTTTTGTCTATATATTTGTCACCTGTCTGTATTCCAGTAGGTCTAGCAATCTGTCACCTTTAATTTGCCCTGACTGCTGAGCTTCAAGCTTCTTTCTTAAAACACACTGCCCCCTGGTGTGAGAAAATAAGCAATACAAGTTAAGAGTCATGAGTCCTTTTTAACTGGTAAGCACATTGTAAGACAGCTAGCAAGTTTTGTTTCTCAGCTGGATTTTAGAGATAATTTACTGAGTAAACTAATCTGTACACTGTAAACTAAAAAGTGTGAGGCTGATCTTGATCTTGTTTTTTTCCTTTACTCGCAGGTTCCACCAAAGAGGAACTCGCAGATTCCTCACAGCCCTCTGATGGTGCCGAGCTCAGCCTGAGACCACAGGGAAGAAAGTCTATTGGTGAGTCCGTGACCTCAGATGGAGACTTAAATCTTTAGTAGAGCCCTCATTAGGCTGGTACAGAAGCAATAGTTCAGACAATTACACTGTTAAAATCAATTTCCTCTGCCAGTGTGACCGCCAGTTCAGTGGGAAATCTTAAGCAGATCTCTCATTATGTGGGTGCAGAGGCTGGGTCAGCTCAAGCAAAACAATATTAAAATTAATTTCCTCAGTCTGCGAGCTCCATGAATTAGGACCTGCCAGCGTAAGCCTCATTTGTATCGCTGCTTTAAATGTAGTAGAGGCAGCTGGTCCTAGGCTGTAGATAAAGACCTTTTAAAAGCAGTCAGTTTTCTCTGAGTCTGTGCAACATTTGCGCTGACTTGGCAGAAATAGCAATAAAATTTGCACACATTTCAACTTTGGTACTTTCAACTTTATTTCATGCTTTTCTCTGCGATCTGTCCGTGCCATGTGTTTTAGGTGAGGTGGAGGCCGAAAGCGAGGATGAAGATGATGATGATGATGACTGCAAAAAGGGATCGATGGATGAGGTGGGTATCTTGCAGGTGACAGCCATCAGTTCAAATACTGGTAATAATGGGAATGGATAGTATACATGTGCCGAGGTTGTCCTGTAGTTTATGATCATGTCTTCTGATATGTCTCCAAAGCCTGTGTCTTCAAAAACAATCGGCCTATAAAGGTTATAAAAATGTCTTACTTCTTACTTTAAGGTAGCCTTTCTGCTGCTTTCACATTTGGATGCTTGTTACACGTATGCTTCCATGTGCAGGGCACAGCAGGCAGTGAGGCATTCGCTACAGAGGAAATGTCCAACCTGGTCATCTACATCCAACCTGTTAAATTTAACAGCTTTGAGGGCTCCAAAAGTAAGTAACAACAATGAATATTTGTGTATGTGCAGCAACAAATAGATTGCTATTAGATAAGGATGCTTGTTTTTAATCTGTTTGATCATTTTTATACCACTCTACCCACAGAAATCAGTCGCAGCTACCAGATGTCATCCTTTGTCGAGACAAAAGCTTTGGAGCAGCTGACCAAATCTCCTGTAGAGTTTGTGGAGTATCCTTAAGATTTTACCAAAGCATCTCTGTTTCCTTTCTTGCTCCTCAGCGTCTGATGCTGTGGTCCTCAGCTGGGTGAGGAATGAGTTTTTGCCTCAAGTGGAGGAGTTTCGAGTACCTTGGGGTCTTGTTCGCAAGTGCAATGCTAGTGGAGAGGGAGATTTATAGACGTTGTGGTGTAGAGAGAGCCAAGAGCTGTGGGTAGTGATTGAAAAAAATAAGATCACAGATGCGAGAGAAGAAATGAGCTTCTTCTGAAGTGTGTTTGGGCTCAGTTTTTGGAGATGATGAGCTCAGAGTAGAGGCTCATCAAAAGGAGCCAATTGAGGTGGTTCAGGAATCTAACCAGGATGCTTCCCGGATATCTCTTTGGTGAGGCGTATTGGGCATGCATGGAATGGAAGAATAGTTTATGTTATTTCAACTTCATTTTTACAACTTACGTAATGGTTAATAGTAGACAAAGGTTGAGTATGTTCTTTTTAGCCATTTAATCACCTCGCTTCAGTGGATCATATTGTTTACTGGAGGTAGTGGTAAGATAGAACATGTACACATATCTATCAGTGAGTTATTTTGGAGAAGCAATGCAAGTGGATGATTTACCAGCATCAGTTGGACAGTATTTTCAGATGCAGGTCATGCAGCCTTGTCCTTAACAAAGTCTGTTCAGATACAACAAGCTGCAGCTGAGCAGGATCTACCCTAAAGGCACTCGAGTGGATTCATCCAACTACAACCCTCAGCTGTTCTGGAATGCAGGCTGTCAGCTGGTGGCTCTCAATTTCCAGACTATTGGTGAGAGGGCAGCGCAAAACGCACTCCTTCACACTGCTGAATAAATTACTATTTTGTATGCTGTTAAATGTTTCTATCCTCAACCAACAGATTTATCAATGCAGCTCAACCTGGGCATGTATGAGTACAATGGGAAATGTGGCTACAGACTGAAACCAGAGTTTATGAGACGCCCGGATAAGCACTTTGACCCGTTTACTGAGAGAACAGTGGATGGGATAGTAGCCAACACACTGTCTGTGAAGGTATGTTTATGTTTGTGTCTTGTGTGTGTGTGTGTGTGTGTGTGTGCATGTACGTGTGTTTGTGCATGTGTATAATTACATTTTTCCTTCCAGATCATCTCAGGCCAGTTCCTGTCAGATAAGAAAGTGGGCACATATGTGGAGATCGACATGTTTGGGTTACCAGTGGACACAAAAAGGAAAGCATTTAAGACCAAGACCTCTCAGGGCAATGCCATCAACCCTGTCTGGGAAGAGGAAGCCATTGTTTTTAAGAAGGTGAAACTATTGCTTTGCACATACTAGTGGTAACATTTTAATTCCAAGTAGAGACTGTATATTCAGTATTTTTAAATACAGTCTGTGAATCCTATACTTTTTAATTTGTATACCAATTCACTCAAGGGATTTGACTACATTCGCTCCCAGTATGCAAATACGGACATGTAGCTGTCATCCCTATATGTCATAAAACCCTGAGGTGTCAGTTTCATTTCATTTTGATCCCTTAAGAGAATTAAGGTGCTTATGCATATCCATCTTCAGTTTTATACCTCTGGATTTAAGCACGCATGTATTTTTTTTAAACCTTTATTTTACCAAGTAAAAATGTTCGAGAACTAGTTCTCATTTACAAACATGACCTGCATACAAAGAAACCAAAAAAGACAGGTTGTGTGTGTGTTAGTCTTGACCATCTGCTTTCAATTAATAATAGAACAGTTAAAAACATGTAACAATGTGTGCATTTTGTACCTATTTATAATATTATTCTTAGGTTGTCCTGCCCACACTAGCATCATTGAGGATAGCAGTGTTTGAAGAAGGGGGGAAGTTTATCGGACACCGCATCATTCCTGTGTCAGCCATCCGTCCAGGTGACTGATTTTTGCACTTATTCAGCATCATTTCAAACATAGGGTGGCAGTTGCGCCACTATTAAATTAAAAGTAATACATATTAGACTTTGTATATTTAAAATAAAGCTTGACAACTCATGACATTTTTGCATAAGCTGGGGTTATTCCCTAAATACTGTGATTTGCTCTAGAGCCTGACGGATTTATCGGCCTTAATGTATCGGTATACTGATATTAGCTATTTGCTGATATAGCGATATCTGCATTTATTACAACTGATGAATGAAATTTTAAAATGAAGACACAGCAAAAACACCCTTCAACCATGTTGTATTGCATAGTTTGTCCACTAGAGGGCATGCTGCGACTTCCATGTTGGCACCATGTTTGGTGCAGAGTCAGGCAGAGCTATTTTTAAACTTAATCTTAGTAAGGCTTCATAAATAACTATACATAACAAATGTTTTGAAATCTGTTTATTTTTCGTGTGTCTGAAAGAAAAAAAATATATAGTCCAATATTTTTTTTAAATCGTTAAATATCAGAATCAGTCTTAAAAATCCCATATTGGTCGGGCTCTACTTTGCTCTAATGTAAGCTGATCTTACATCTTACATCTGCAGGCTATCATTACATCAGTCTAAGGAATGAGAAGAACCAGTCTCTGACGTTACCTGCTCTCTTCGTCTACGTTGAAGTAAAGGACTACGTCCCAGACACATTTGCAGGTAAGTCAGGTGAACACATTGATAGCCAAAAAAATAAAAAATAATGGTTTCGTGGGGATGTTGTTCCATGATCACTGCTGCAAAATCATCCCTGTCTTCTTCTCATTCCTCAGAAGTCATTGAAGCCTTGTCCAATCCCATCCGCTATGTGAACCTGATGGAGCAAAGAGCCAATCAGCTGGCTGCTCTCACTTTGGAGGAGGGAGGAGAAGAGGAGGGTGACAAAGAGGTGTGTGTATTCATGCTTTTCTCTGTATCGCACTTTATCCAAGTTGTGTGTCTCCTCTGTACCGTTTGTGTTCATGTGTGGAAAGCTTTGAGGCCGCTAATCAGTGGCTGATGAGATGAGCAGTCCCTCAGCCAGCTGGCCACTCTGCTCATTGTTATTAAGAATCTGGTTAAAAAGCCAAATATATAATAGGGAGAGAGAGCAGAAACAATTTAGAAAGAGAACAGCATAAAGAGCTTTTTGATATCATCCCAAGTGCTTTGAAACCCAGAGCCATCTACCGGCACTAGTGGAGTGAAATAATGGATTATTAAGCACAGCTTCCACCACAAGCCGACTTTGTTCAGGGCTTTTTTTTGTTTCACGGTCACCCGTGTAAAACTGTACTTCTAACCATAGCTGTAGCTTCATTGCTGCAGCATCAAGTCTCATATGGCATCTATCTGCAGACTCCAAAACTCAGAAACCTCCATGGCTAATCACCCCTGCATATATTACCACTGATTCTCCAAAAGCATGAAGTATACCGCACTTGCTGAAAGATATTTTTGTCATATTTTAACTGCAGGTCCCTGGAACAGTGTTTTTTTTGTGTGTTTGTTTCTTTCTTTCTTTAGTATTTCGTATTCTTTCATGATATATTGTTGCTCAAGTAAAGGATTGGACTACTTCTTTCAGTGCTGATAAAAAAAAATAATTTTTATCATAAAACTGAAATACAGATATTTATTTTTTGTAAAAATAAAAAAAGAAAGCAAATATAGTAAAAGGTAAGTAGTGGTGGGGTGACCCCTCTACAGAAATACAGAAATTTTCTAACCAGGTGCTCAGAAGTCAGTGGAATTTACACTCTGATCCCTAGGTACTGGATTTGGACAGAGACACAGTTTTTATAATTTTGCCTCTGTAAACCATCACAGTCTATTATAAATCATACAGTCAAGATGTGATTGAAGTGCAGAGTTACACAGACAGACACAGCCTTGACAATGGTTTCATACAGCTCATCTCAATGATAGATGTGAGCAGTATCCCAAGAACTGTAGCAGTGAATCAGCAAAGGCAAAGAAGACAACTGAATACAAGCAACACTGATGTATTTACAGTGCAAGTTTAAAATGTATCATTTTTCATTCTGGTTTTTTTTTTGTTTTGTTTTTTTGCAAAAATCAAGGAAAAATGTGTTTACAAAATGAATGTCAGATGGTGCATTTAATTCTAACCCTGTTCCAGGCACTAACAGAACAATCTCTAAACGACTTCACATATTAAAAGCAGCAGGGAGTAACTGAACTGCTGTGACGCACAGTATATAAAAGAAGAGCTTACTTAAATTAGAGTTGGCAGTGACCTTTAGCATTAGTACAGGCTCCAGTTTGAACACAACCTAAATGCCAAGAAGCTCAGAATTTGACCAAGTCGCGTCAGCTTCAGAGAATGTGATCTTTCGCTTTGTTTCGAGTGACAACGAAGAAAAGACCCAGACATCCCACACGAATGGGTCATCAACATTACAGCAAGGACAGGAAAAAGGGTGTTACTGAAGTTGTTAGTTTGTAAGTAGGG
Source organism: Pterophyllum scalare (assembly GCA_024447675.2). Classification (NCBI taxonomy): domain Eukaryota; kingdom Metazoa; phylum Chordata; class Actinopteri; order Cichliformes; family Cichlidae; genus Pterophyllum; species Pterophyllum scalare. Next base: position 42,945 of record JAMQGT020012789.1, on the reverse strand, counting down.
CACAGAGGGAGCATAGCAGCAATAATGTCAAATGGGTTTTGTCTGAATTGACTTAAAGTAGGCGCCAGTGTAACAGGTAACAAAGAGTTGCTTTCTGAGGAGAGATGATTTCTAAGACTGGAGTGAGGATAAATTTAGACAAGGCAGGACAGAGTTATCTGGGGTTATTAGGAAAGTGGACTGGGGAGCAGGGTTGTTCCTGAAGGGCTTCTTTTATCTGCTCTGCCAGCTGATATGATTACCCACGAGAATAGCCAACAGAGAGCTGCATCATGCTGTGACCATGGAAACAGTGGCCGAAAGAGGCAGAGCGGGGAGCGGTGGAGCACAGTGTGGGGAGATAAGTGTGGAGAGAGCAGGCGAGGGGGGGGGGAGAGAGAAAGAAAACATTTGGTTAGCATGACAAAAAAGCTAGATTATTTAAAATTGCATTAACCTTTCAGCGATAAGAGCGTATAAGCCGACATTCAGCCGGGCCAACGGGAAATTGAGATGCTGCTGCGCCTCGGCACAGGAAACCATGCTGAGAGTGGGGTACCAAAGCTATGCCTACAAACTAACCTGCACAGCACAGGTGCAACAAGTGAGTTCTGAAAACAGGCGCAAAGGAAGCATTCAAGCATGCTGCAAACTGTGTTTTCATTTTACTGCGCTTCATATGAAGAAGTTTGAAAGTCTAATAACAATTGCAAAGTGGTAAGAGAACATGCCTAATTTAAATGATAGTAATCACCGAGGTTTGTGTTTTTTGTCCTACAGTAGTTCTACTTTGCAGATTGTGTTCATTTGCTGAATTTCGAGTGTTTAATGTGATGGACAGGTGGAGGCAGGAAGCGATGCTCCCTCAGAACCTAAGGTGGATCAGAGGGTGAACGCCTGCAGAGAACGGACTGAGCCACACACCCATTATTGCTCCAAAACCTCCTTCACTGGTCGGCCACCAGCCTCGGTCTGCAGGTACTAAATCAACATACCTGCCTTCAGCTCTCTATGTCTGTCTTACACTAAGTTATTCTCGAGGAGCATTTTTTTTTTTTTTTTTTTACTAAAATGACTTGATTTAATGTATATAATACATTAGACATATAAATTGCAGTTTACTTACTTCACTTCTACCTGAGGTTTTCATTTTCTCAAGTTCAAAGATATTTTATGACTTTCGTTGTGCAACTGACTGTCATCTCACCCTGTGGATTCTGAACAGGCTCATTAAAACCTTCAGTGAAGACCGAAGACATCATCCAGAGTGTTCTCACTGGTAAGGCTCAGACTGCTAGTGATTCTACTGAGCTTTGTTCCTAACAATATTTGAAATCACTTCAATTTTTATTTGACCTTTTGACTTCCGGGCTGATAGTTTTTTCGTGGTCACTTGCAGGTTAACAAAATCCTATTTCACTTATTATTCACTTTTTTTTTTCAAGCGTTAATCATTCACGGTTGGTTTGCAAAGTAACAGCACTTTAATAATGAGGCCTTCCTTGACTTTAGGAAACAGTATAGTAAAGGTATGATAGTACAGAAATATTTTCCCTCAACCTTTCTCTTATCTTTAGAACTGGAGGCTCAGACAGTGGAGGAGCTGAAGCAACAGAAGGGCTTTGTTCGGGAGCAGAGGAAGCAGTACAAGGAGATGAAGGAGCTGGTTCGGAAACATCACCGCAAGACACACGAGCTGATCAAGGAGCACACGGCTCGTGTGTCTCAGCTACAGAGCCAGCATCAGCGCCGGCGCGCTGCCCTGCAAAAGAGCCATAACTCGAGACTGGTAAGAAAAGGTGGGTAGCCCTCCTCTTTTATTTTGCCTTCGTTCTTCAGTGCGCTTTCCCCTCCTGCTCTGTCTGTCTTTAAAAGAAACACACAGCCGTACAGCTAAGAAGAATTAAGTTATTTGCACGTTTTTTCTAGCTCAGCTACTGTAGCTAGTCCAATGCAGACACAGTGTCATGTTAAGATATTTCAAACAAAAGCCTCCCTAAATTAGCGGGGGCACCGCAGCAGGAAGCTCTAGCATGTTTCATTTCTTGTTTAGCCCGACTCATTGTACTTGTTCTTAAACTTTCATAAGAACATTTTATTGTCTTTTCACTTGTAACACATGCACACAATCACTGTGTGTTGCTCTGACAAGCAGCCTCTTGTAGACTATTTCAGATTTCCATTAGAAGCAAAGACTCAACAAAAGTAGGAATGCCATAAAAACAAATCAAAAACACCATCAAGCGGCACAATGAATCTACAGTCTAGTATACATTTAATAAGATGATGTAGTTACTTTTTCACACAGAGCCAGGTAGGTTTGGATAGCTTTTTTTTTCTTAATAAATTAAATCATCATTTATAAATTCCATTTTGTGTTTACTCAGGTCATCGTTCATCTAATATTAAAATTTGCTTGATTATCTGAAACATTTAAGTGTGACAACCTCCTGTTTGCAAAGGATAGCCAGTCAGAGGAAAGTTAGCTGTAAAGCCATGGTTGGTGGGATTAAAAGGAAAAGCGCTAAAATAGCCTGAACTGAGGCGTTACACCGGGGCCCAGCACAGGATACATAATCAGCATTTTGATTACTGAATCATGCAAAGCTAATCTAGTAGATCATGTAAATAGAATATGGAGCTGGAAATGAGCATTATAGATTACTAATGCTCTAATGAATCAGTTTACTTTCATTACAGTGTGAACACTGCATGCAGGTACTTTGCTGACATTTAAGTATGTGTCTTAATCTGTGTGTGTTTTGTTCATGTGTTTGCATGCGTCCAGTCGGTCGGAACAATCTCTGTCCACACTGGACCACGAACTGTGCGAGCTGGACCAGGAGTGCAACCAGAGGCTGGCAGAACTGAAGGAACAGCAGCAACAGCAGCTCCTCACACTTCGCCAGGAGCAGTACTACAGCGAAAAATACCAGAAACGAGAACACATCAAGCAGGTACTCCTCCACAAATCCAACAGTTAATTAGACATGTGTACAGATGTGAAGGAGACCGTGCGGGTACTGTCTGCTTTAACTTCACTTTAAGAGAAACCTGCAGCTTTTCTTGTCAGTTGCCTTACTTATAAGCCTGAAAGAGTCACACACCTGCAGCATGGAACAACACTGTGATGTCAGGTGCACATGTGGCAGATGGCACTAACACTCTTGCATCTCCAGTCCGATAACATGGCGCAGCTTCTCAACCTCCACATGTGGACTACGTGAATTAAGAAATCATAGAACTCCATAGTCCCCTTTATGACTCTTTATCATTATTCAGGCCAAGTTCATCAGAACAAAACTTAAATAAATAAATAATCTTCTGGGAATGGCACTGCTTGTTGCAGTCATTTTTGGCTTTAAATCATTCAGTTTGATTGTTGTGATCATTTTAATGCTCTGGTGACACAGTGTGTGTAACACTGCAGTGTGATACAGTCACTGGCACTGCTGGAGGAATATGCGAAAGGAAAAATTGCAAGGGAATGAGTGTTCAGGCACCACAGAGTTTTCCTGGCTTGTAGGTTCTGTTTCATAAATATTCCTTAACTTCTCAGTTGTTGTCATAATTCTGTGCAAGAAGCCACTGATCAGCATTCAAGGGACCCTTTGCATTTAGAAAATATAGTTGAATATGGGCAAGGAGAGGGCAGGAAATGAGGCTCACACACATTTCCATATGGACTGTAAATTATAAAAGGGACACTAACTGCAGATGTGCGTGTACGGGGCTTTAACTCTTTTGGCATGCTGTACCTACATACCACTGTATTCTTTATAAGAGGCCCATTGCCCCTTTTATTATTTACTAAGTCTGCCTTTGAAATGACATTACAATGAAGTCCATATGTGTTCCAGCCAAAACGATGCTGCGAAGTTTATTAAAATTACAAAGAAATACATATTGCACATAGATGAATGGAAGATTGAGGGCCTGATTTATCGAGTGAGACATATTAGGATTTATCCAGAGAAGGGCTGCTTTGTTCCAAACTATTCCACCATATAAACCTGAGGTCTGCATGTGACAGCTGACTTGTAGGATGTAGGTGACAGGAAACATGATTTTGTCGGAGCCTGACGAATCCGCGTGTTCCTGAAGTTACTGCAGCTGTGCCAGATGTGCAAATGCACATATGGCATATTTTGCAGAGTCATGTGTGCACGCACTGCTGAGAATAAACACGCAGAGGCTTTTCAGTGCTCTGCTGTTTTCTTTTGGAGTGAAACACTTCAAATTGCTCTGATCACTGAAAAAGGTAACTTTGATTTCTGCAATACATCCATGGCTTGTATTTGGGGTGAGGAATCAGTAAAGATTTTGGGGACAGAATCTTTTTTTTTTTTGGCACAGTTTGGAGAAGTCAACCCATCCCTATCAGGCATCCATTCTGATAACCCCTCAGCCTGGCAATGAAAATAAATTAACACAACACTTTTCAGTCACAAAACTGAAGCTGCACCTCTTTAGTAAACCCTGTTAGCTGCCTATTCTGCCTGCCGCACCAATTCTCGTACTTGCCTCCATACTTAACTTGTATGCTCCTATGGACTCGTGCTCCTATGCACTTTAAATAATTACAGGCTGTAGTGTTCTCACATAAACACAGATAATATAAACAAGCATGTTCTGTATGCAAAACTGGGATAAACAGATGCCACACACAAACAGGAGCTTGCCCTGACTTGTTTTGGATAATGTGCTGACAATCTCCAGCTGTCCTTGAGCTCAGAAAAGCAAGCACAGACTGACTACAGCATGAATGCTGCTGGGTCATCCCCCTGTAGAATATGGCAATCGTTGTTTTGCTGTCTGTGCTCATGCTCTCTCGTGCGGCATAAAAAAAAATTTAAGTATTCTGCTCCAATACCCCTGCACAGTGAGCATAGCTCAGGTGTCAGAAAAGTTTATCCAAGCTTAATGGAGACTGCGTTGTTTACAAGATCTAAATACTGTGTAATTATGATCAGAAGCACAACAAATGTGGCTTCAGGTGATATACTAACTGAAATAAACCATTAATGAGAAACACATGTTTTCTGTCACACTTCCCTCGTTTTTGTTTGTTGTGTTAGATTATGGCTCTCACTCTTTGTCTCTCCCCAGCTGGTTGAGAAGCTGAACAGTATAGCAGAGGAGTGCCAGAGTGCTCAGCTGAAAAAGCTCAGAGACATCTGTGAGAAGTAAGGATGCAATATGCAGTCATATTTATAGAAACACAGAGAAATCCCAACTTTATTTTTCTTCTTTCTTTTTTTCTTCCTTTTTTTTTTTGCTGCCCTAACATCTACAGAGAAAAGAAAGATCTTAAAAAGAAGATGGACAAGAAAAGGCAAGAGAAAATCAATGAGGCCAAATCTAAAGACAAGAATGTGACAGAGGAGTAAGTGCACATTTAAATTAATTGGATTAATAAACTGTTTCAATTTGGGTTTGCGTGTTATGCTTGTATGACCACTAGGTGTCACTGTATATTAAATATTTAGTTAAACTGTGACTGCTTGCTTGGTTTGACTGGTGATAAATCCTCCCCACAGAGAGAAGTTGGAGATCAACAGATCGTTTGTCAACGAGGTGGTGCAGTATATCAAACGGGTAAGCAGTGATAGTGATAAAGAGCTCTTACAGTACTGGAAACTGATTATGCTCTTTTTGCAAATTTGAGATGTTTCAAATTTGCATTGACTTTATGACATATAATTACCTTACACTCTGTGTGTGTCTGTGTGTTTCTAGTTGGAGGATGCACAGAGTAAAAGACAGGAGAGGCTACTGGAGAAGCACAAGGACATCCGCCAGCAAATCCTGGATGAGAGGCCCAAGGTATTATATTTACCAACATGTCAAGTTTAGTTTTAAAATGAATGAAAATTTACTTTTAGGTCAAATATGCTAATGGACTACACACTGACATTTGTAATGAATCCAGTCACATTCCCAGCCCAGCTCACTTTAAGGTTCTATAAGGTGTTTGACATGGCATCATGGTGCACAGGTAGGGTGACCAGATCTACAGCATTTTTATTTTTTGTTCCCCAATCCTACATCTTGAGACAGTGTCCCACATTTTGTTTTCTAAAGTCTGGCTTTTCCCCAGTGTATATGAAGGAAAGGCTTTTTTTTAATTATTATTATAGTCAGAAGAAGGGCAGCCTGTCAAATGACAAGCTTTGCAGATTTTGTTGAGTATGATGGCAACCACCGCAAAGAAAATGAAACAGCTGTATATTTTGAGACATAGTGTTTTTGTCTTTTTTGCTAGAGTTATTTTTAAGTTCAGCACAAGGGGAAAATACAGTGTGAAGTGACACAGTATGTGTGCCATGATTGGCTAAAATTGTCAGATGTGGCTCAAAAAGGGTATGCCAATCTATAAATACATCCAAACTAAAGCCCAAAAACTATTATCAGACAAAAGAGCAGCTCTCAGCATTGTTGACGTGTCCCAGTTTGTCCTAAACAAACACAGTGTTTGCCCCACATTTAGTTTGTTGTTATGTGGTCACCCTGTGCAGTGGTTCCAAGGCTCACAACACACCATGCAGTCTTGCAAAGAGATAAATAACAGTATATTTTAAAAAAGATATATGTTTGCAGTATGTTGTCCTTATGTCCAAGTATGTTCATTTCAACCACTAGGTGGCAACATGCACCAGTCTAAATGCTGCACTGTAATCGTGCTAAAATGTATCATTTGTCATACGTTGAACCCTTTTGCCAGTATTATAAAGACTGTCACCCAGAGTTTAAATGTCAATACTGCCAGTTGATGGCTGTGTGCAGTATAAGTTGAATCACAATGAGGAAGTTGTTGGAAACTGTTTAATTGCTTTGCTGTTGCTCCATCACTCCTTGGTCATTATCAGTGTGCTTCCTGCAGTCAGGCTGTGATGCCATCGTGCCACGCTTGACTACTGTGAAGTGGCTGCTGCAGTGTGTTAATGCAATGATTAGCATGCATGCTCTTCCGGTATGAGTTGCAGAGTTTCCAACCATATCACTGTCATTGTCATTGTAGGGTGCAGCTGAGGAGCATGGTAAGAACTTTGTTGCATCCCAGTGTTGAGCACTAATGTAGCATAAGTGTGGCAGTATTAATGTGTGGCAGTATTAATGTGCAAGCTTATTTATACACCTGGGCTGCTGACTGGCAACAAATAATTATGCATTGAATGAAACATGCTGTGGATTACTCTAATGCAGAAAGATGCAATAGGAAATTGTAGCAAACATATTATTTATAGAAGGCAAGCCTATAGTGAGATCACACCCCATTTATGTGCTCAACATTAATCTCCCCCCTGTTGCCCTGTTTGTGTCTTTAGGCAAATCCTCTGTGCAGAAATTTAATTATGATCATGCAGTCTTTGTTGCTGGTCTAATACTAAACACAAATGTGAGCATTTATTAGAGAATCATCTTCTGATTGAACTCTTGCTTTTTTTTTTTTTAAATCTAATGCGTATACGTGTTACAGCACACTGTAGTATTGTACAGGGAAGTCAAGATTTCCTCAGTTTGCCAGGGAGTCACGTGGATTTGTTGCTCCCGTTGTGCTTAAACATGTGATTAAATGAAGGGAAGGGTATATTGTGAATTTACCCTGTCTACTCATGAGCCTGTGTGTGTGTGTATGTCTGTGTGCTGTGTGTGTGTGTGTGTGTGTGTGTGTGTGTGTGTGTCTGTGTGTGTGTCAAAGACAGGCATAAATCAGAAGTCTTCTCCATAACCACCCACACTCAAAGTGACAGCTCCTTGTTCCTTTGAAACCACTTGGAGTTCAGTGTGGGAGGTGCAGCACTGTACAAACATCCAGCCCAACAAATCGCAGGTTTCTATGTTTTTTCATAAAGCTGCAGTAGGGAGACATGAGGAGAGAATGGCAGGGTAGAGTCATGGATTGTAACTGCGTAACTGACTCAGAGCTGTTGAACTTAACTCCCTTTTGTGAGGTGGTTGTTTTAATTTCTAGTGCTTCTTGTCAATAATACTATGACTTTGGTTTGAAAAGTCTGCACTGGTTTGAGTCGTATCAAACTGTGTCACCAAGGTCTCATCAACACTGAAGTAGCAGGTGTCCAAAGAGACAGAGGGACACACTGATGCAGTTTTCTTTATCACTTCTGTGTTTCTGTTACACTTCATTCTGTATAGAGTCCTTATTTCCATACACAGCTGTAACTGTATCCAACCCCTAACCCGGTGTTGTAAACTATTCTCTGAATCAAAACTGAGTCTCATTGCAAAGTTAATTTGCCATAAGAAATTTTATGTACATAATAATCAGCCAACTGTGCAATGTCTGTTCTCATGGAATGACTGATGAATGGATGCAACATACGCTGATGTCAAAGGGCACAACTCTAGAGACAGCTACTGTAGCTCAAGATACCTGAGGCTGTGTTTGTTCAGAAATTCAGGATGCTCTCCCCAAAACACTGGTATAACACCCAGTGATACAGGTACATCTCTGCTTGAGATGATGTGTTTTATTGGTTTTGATGATACAGTGCCTTGCGAAAGTATTCGGCCCCCTTGAACTTTTCAACCTTTTGCCACATTTCAGGCTTCAAACATAAAGATATAAAATTTTAATTTTTTGTGAAGAATCAACAACAAGTGGGACACAATCGTGAAGTGGAATGAAATTTATTGGATGTGTCAAACTTTTTTAACAAATAAAAAACTGAAAAGTGGGGCGTGCAATATTATTCGGCCCCCTTGCGTTAATACTTTGTAGCGCCACCTTTTGCTGCAATTACAGCTGCAAGTCTCTTGGGGTATGTCTCTATCAGTTTTGCACATCGAGAGACTGAAATTCTTGCCCATTCTTCCTTGCAAAACAGCTCGAGCTCAGTGAGGTTGGATGGAGAGCGTTTGTGAACAGCAGTCTTCAGCTCTTTCCACAGATTCTCGATTGGATTCAGGTCTGGACTTTGACTTGGCCATTCCAACACCTGGATACGTTTATTTGTGAACCATTCCATTGTAGATTTGGCTTTATGTTTTGGATCATTGTCTTGTTGGAAGATAAATCTCCATCCCAGTCTCAGGTCTCTTGCAGACTCCAACAGGTTTTCTTCCAGAATGGTCCTGTATTTGGCCCCATCCATCTTCCCATCAATTTTGACCATCTTCCCTGTCCCTGCTGACGAAAAGCAGGCCCAAACCATGATGCTGCCACCACCATGTTTGACAGTGGGGATGGTGTGTTCAGGGTGATGAGCTGTGTTGCTTTTACGCCAAACATATTGTTTTGCATTGTGGCCAAACAGTTCGATTTTGGTTTCATCTGACCAGAGCACCTTCTTCCACATGTTTGGTGTGTCTCCCAGGTGGCTTGTGGCAAACTTTAAACGAGACTTTTCATGGATATCTTTGAGAAATGGCTTTCTTCTTGCCACTCTTCCATAAAGGCCAGATTTGTGCAGTGTACGACTGAATGTTGTCCTATGGACAGACTCTCCCACCTCAGCTGTAGATCTCTGCAGTTCATCCAGAGTGATCATGGGCCTCTTGGCTGCATCTCTGATCAGTCTTCTCCTTGTTTGAGATGAAAGTTTAGAGGGACGGCCGGGTCTTCGTAGATTTGCAGTGGTCTGATACTCCTTCCATTTCAATGTGATTGCTTGCACAGTGCTCCTTGAGATGTTTGAAGCTTGGGAAATCTATTTGTATCCAAATCCGGCTTTAAACTTCTCCACAACAGTATCTCGGACCTGCCTGGTGTGTTCCTTGGTCTTCATGATGCTCTCTGCACTTGGAACAGAACCCTGAGACTATCACAGAGCAGGTGCATTTATACGGAGACTTGATTACACACAGGTGGATTCTATGTATCATCATCAGTCATTTGGGACAACATTGGATCATTCAGAGATCCTCACTGAACTTCTGGAGTCAGTTTGCTGCACTGAAAGTAAAGGGGCCGAATAATATTGCACGCCCCACTTTTCAGTTTTTTATTTGTTAAAAAAGTTTGACACATCCAATAAATTTCATTCCACTTCATGATTGTGTCCCAGTTGTTGTTGATTCTTCACAAAAAATAAAAATTTTATATCTTTATGTTTGAAGCCTGAAATGTGGCAAAAGGTTCAAAAGTTCAAGGGGGCCGAATACTTTCGCAAGGCACTGTAAATCTGGTCTTTGTTGATAGTTTTCATGCTGCTAATTGTGGATATTCACTAACACCCTCTGTGCACTTTAAGTGTTTTTAGTGTACCACTCACTGGCTGCCTTGATTTCATGCTTCACTTATATCTTAGCAATTTATTTGCATGGAGCATGGTTTTATTCGGATGGGGTGAGATCTATTTCCAGTGGGTCCAGCGCTGCATAAAAATATGTAAGTGAATGCCCTTGAGAAAGTCACTGAACCCAAAACTGCTCCCACTGAGCAGGTCATTGACCTTTCGTGACGGCTAGCACGCTATGTGTGTATGAATGTGTGGGATTTCGTACGTAGACATGCCTTGTAAAAGGCTTAGTAAAGGTGCTTCAGTCTATCCACTTTGTCTCTAAAATGATACTTAGAAAGTCAATCAGACACATAAACAAAGCAGAAAGACTTAGATACAGGATGTTAAGGGCTCCGATGGGGGATATTGGCTATGGGGATATATCCAAGTCTGGGCTAATGTAGAACTATTTTTGCAGCGTGTTTCTGTTGTGATAGTCTTTATGAGTCAGAGAGAGGAAAGTACAAAACACTTCCCCTCTCATACAGTTCTGATACAAGCATTTGATTTCTGAGAGATTTGTTCCTCTATGCTCCAACTTTAGCATTAGCAACAGCCTGCAACTTGCATTTGTAAAATTCTGTGCTTTTAGCTGGTGTTAATATGAAGGTCACGCACTAAATTGAACGAGAAGCGAGAGACAAAAAGAGAGACATGACAGGGTCTGTTATCACTCGCAGCCTGTGCACTTAGGTGTTACTGTCCTGTTAATGAGCCAATCAAAACACCCTCCAGGAGTCGGCAGTGCACAGCACGGTGGCAAAAGGCATTTCCGCACACTTCAAGACTCTGTATCCTGACGTGCTGCTTCTTTCTTACTTACGGCCACATGGCTAAGGTCACATTGTCCACAGAAAGACTTTGCACCTCCTCTTCTTTGTTTGTTTCACTCAATCACCCAATCTTCTAAAACTTGCTACTTTGAGTCTGAAACATGCTTTGCAGCTGAAGGCTGAGATTGTATTCTGATTGTGACTTCATACCCTGAGAACTTAATAAGATTAGTAAAAAAATTTGCAGTTCATCTTTTTTTAAAAAAGGTTGTTTGAGATCTCTGCTTAACAAAACCATTGCTCTGTCTTTTTGGGATTGTAATCTTTTACATGAGCTTTTTAGAGTTTGATGGATTTTTGCTTAGACCATCCCAGAGCTGATCAGATCACATTTTTTGCTTACATGCATGCAGTGAAAAGGACTCTAACCTCTGTGGAGGGCTTTACAATTGGAGCAGACTAAAAGCTTATGAGGGCATGTTGTAATTACTAGTCATCCCTTCACACCTTATTTGGCTGTGAAAGGAATATGAAACAGTCAGACGGCAATATGTTTCACAACATGGTGCGTTGGTGTACGCTTGTATATCGTACGAATTACATCTTTACGTAGGAGAAATATTGCTTCTTTGTTGCCTGAACGAAAAGGAAAGAAACAAAAACATCTTATGGTGTCTCCCTCTGTGAAAGCCTTGAATGCACGCGCACACACACACACACACACACACACACATGCATATATTTGTTCAAGAAGCAGGAGTCCTGTGTGGTCGTCATGGAAACTCGGATCCCCCCCTCCCCCCTCCCTACCTCTCATATCCTCTTCTATCCTTCATGACTCTCTGCAATCTGTTAATTTGGAACCGAGTCCTCGTGACGCAATCTGAGGGATGCTTGCTGGAGGTGGAAGAAAGCAGCAAGAGGAGGATTTTGTTGGGGGGGGGGGTCCAAACAGGTTGGTGGATATCATGGGAGGCAAGGCGTTGGTTGAATGGCAAGGGAGCTGGTACATGGTCTTCTGTCTCCCTCTGTCTCTTTCTATGTTGCTCTCTCACTGGGTGGTGTAGGGGTGGCCACCATGTTCCCTCATCATAGACTTTGATCTGCATCATCTCTCTCTGTTGGGGTTGCATCAATAATGCACTTTTTCACACACACACTAACACACATGCACACCACACACAGGGAACACTGAGTGCGACCCACAGGCAGTGAAGTAAAATCCATTGTATATGTGTGAGTGCGCATACATGTTGCACGCTTGGTTGCTCTTCTGCTCTATTATGCCAGCTGCTATTTTAGATTAGTGCATGAGTGTTCATTATGTATGCCCACATGTGCTAATGAAGGTCTCCCGGGTTGTGCGCTGTCTAAGGAACACTGAAACTTTCCTCTCTGCTTTGGAGCACTCCGGCATCAGCACCTTTTATATATTAAACTGTAGCCATTCTACAGCTATAAAGAGGGAGAAAAGAAGACGTGAGAACAACAACAGCAAAAAGAGTGATACTTTTAATGTGAGGAAAGGGCAGTAAATAAAGTGATTTCTAGATGAAAGTCTGGAAGTCCATTATAGTAGCTTGTGTGTTTTAGGCATATTATAAGAAAAGTTTTGACTGTATCAAAAAGTTTGGTAAATACCTGAGGAAGGCTTCAGTATGTCTGAATGTACAGATTCTTATAATCACTATAAATCAAGGCTGACATATTCAGTCTCTGGTCAACACTACATTTTGCATAATTGTTAGGAGGAAGTCAGGAAAAAGTCCTGTCGTGGACTAGCAGTGAGTCCAAGTTGCACCACACCTCACACCCAGTGTCAGCTGGGATAGGCTCTGACCCTGAATAAGTGTATAAAATGGACTGATTCTTATATAGCGCTTTTCTACTCTGCTTAACCACTCAAAGTATTTTGTACATATATAAGTGGTCAACACGATGGATGAAGAAAATCATTTTTCTGTATGCTCTTCACTGAAATGAATGAGATCAACCAGTGATGTTCTTCAGCAAGCAGCTAAATTCAAATAAGCAAACAATCAGATGATAATGTGGAACTTGAAAGGTGTGCTAATGGGATTAACTCACAAGGAATAATGACCTAACTTGGTCTTTCCAACCAAGGCTCTTGGGACACTTTTAGCTCTGTAGATTGTTTTAGTCACCTGGATTTTTATTTATTTATTTATTTTTACCAATTAGGTTGACTCCCACTCTCTTAGTCAGCTTTTTTTTTTTTTTTTTTTTGGCTACAGCATGCAGGTGTTATCTTTTAAGAAGCAAGATATTTCCCCCAGACATTGGTAGAAGCCAAAACAGAGCTGAAATTGAGAGTGAATATTACATTGCTGTATGTGTAAATACCATAGACTGTATATAAAAGATGGATGTACAGGAGTCACTGTGGTGTTACCATTTGATTTGTGAAATTCAGTTTTTAAACCTTTGATGAGGAAACGAGGCTAAGGCGTGCTCATAGTCTTATCCTAATACAAACCATGCCCTAAAGCATACCCAGCTTTACTGTCTCTTCTACTCTACTTAGGGCCATAATTAACAAAACAAACAGCATGTTATATTAAGTAATTGACTTGAAACTAGTAATCAAAGCCAAAAAAATCATCAGGTAAGGTAATAAATTAAGCTGACTTTTTTGCAGTCGAATGAGTTGCCCCTTGCTGGCCATTAGAAGGAATGCAGTTTAAAGGCACATGCCCACTGGCTTTACTTTTCAGACCTGGAGGTTAAATGGATCTTTTATACAGTCTATTATAAAATTTTTGCTAACAAATATCATATAGCTTTTAGTATGTCATTTTACTGATAACAATTCAATTTTTGTCACAGTGACATGCAAGTGTTTGAAATGTTCATGCTTTTATATTTTTCCAGTTAGCATCTGCATCAAAATACCACTGTGCACATTTCACAACTGACATTCCCATTTGATCCAATCCTTTTAGGGAAAACATTCATTACAGTACATAGTGGAGGTATGCAGGAGTGTTTTTTAAATTCTTGGACCTGAAGAAAGGAATCTGACAAAAAAAAAAATCCTTCAGAGCCATAGATAAATTATCTGAAAGGAGCCAGGAAAGGGCATCCACACACATACATGCAGTGAGAGAGAGAGAGAGAGAAGGAGATCAAAAGTGAGATAGATGGAAAAAGAGCACATAGCTTATCCTGAGTAGTCTCTTTCTTTTATTACTGGTGTTGTTCTTGCTGTTGCGTTGGACTGCTGCAGTTCATTTTTATACTTGTGACCAAGACGGTGAAAAGAATGTAAATTTCCACTCTCGCACTCTTTCACACACACACACACACACACACACACACACACACACACACACACACACACACACACACACACGTAGCTTACTTGTGCACCAGACTGTCCTTTTCTTCAAGAAGCATGCAATGCTGATAGGGTTGTGACTTTGTCTCATCTCTCAGACATGAGTTTGGGTTTAGGTCTAATTAGAATCAGTGTGGTTATGTTAATAGGCTAAATCACAAGGTCAGGACACATACCTCAATACAAAGTCCGAGATTAATTAGTTTTGATCCATGTCACAGAAGGCTTTCGGCTTCATTGAAACGGCCCAGAGCAGCAATTGGTTAAAAGCCTGTGCAGAAAAGCACATCATTCCTTCAGACCTCCTTGTTGCGACTGTAATATGAGACACTGTTAACATAGCTGCATGATGTATGTGTAGTGCAGTGCTTCGCCAGTTGGGGACTTTTTTTGCGATGCCGCAGCAGGCGTTATGTCATGGCTCAAAGCAAAGAATTAATTTGGCTCTTTGGAGGCCTTCTCTGAGTCCCCCGGTAGCTTCTCAAAATGAGGACAGCTGGTGAAGAAGGTCATTGAGTGCTGTATTTTAAGAGAGGCAGAAATATGTGCGTGTGGTTTGTTGACAGATGACTGGTCTTCAGAGATGAGATTCAGATTTAAAAGCTGGCTGGAGAACTGCCGCCGCTGGTTAGGGTGTCCAAATTGAAACCGGATCGAGTGTGCACAAATGTAATAGAGCGTAAAGACACAGAACATTTGTTCATGGTTCCTTACATTTTATCATTTAACCAGACCTAGAGCTTAATTTGCCTTATTGGAATTCCAAATTTTTGATTATCCAAAACTTAGCTCCGCCAAATCCATTAAGCCAGAGGAGTAAATTTCACTGATGTCTTCACTCTCTGTGCTAAACTCCTGCCAGAGCTCAAAATACCACAGCTCTTGCTCCATCTTCTCTAATCCATCCATCTTTCTATCATTCATTCATTGACTGTCCCTTCGGTGAAAGGAAATGGCTGTCTTCATTTCTCATCGCCGCATCACTCTAATAGACGGCCGTTTGCCTCTGATTACATGCAAACACACACACACACGCTCACATGTTTCTCAGAAGTGGTTGGCACCCTTCAGACTTCTCTGCCCTCCGCTCCCATCTCCCCATTCTCATGAACCAGGGTGTCATCAGATGGGAGAAAGATGACAGATTTAATCAGAGGGTGTTTGTGCCTCAGCAGGCAGGGTAAAAAAAAAAAAAAAAAGAGGCAGGCTGCACACGCACAAACACACATGCGAGCACACAGGGCGAGCAGGCTGTCCCACCCCTAAGTAGGTCATGCGCAGTGCAGAGCAGGGGGAGAGCAAGGCGAGCCGCGGCGCATCTTTAGCCATCTGGTTTTGATGTGTTGGATGTCCGCTCTGTGAAACCCACAGAGAGAGAAAGAGAGAGCGAGGGAAAGAGGAAGAAAGAATGACGAGATATATATAAAGAGAGAGAGCGAGAGAGATGGAGCCAGGGAGGCATGTTTCAGAGAAGGTGACCTTGAAATGCTCTGCTTGGTGGGGGCAGGGGGTTTAGCAGGCTCTGCTACTCAAAAACATCAGAAAGAGACAACTGAAGAGCTCCCTCATTTCAAACAATGATGTGCAGAAGCTGCCGGGCTAACTGGCTGACTGAGTTTTACACACACCTGTTACAGTGATAAATATAACTAAATTGGGTAGGGGTGGGGGGTTCTACGGAGTTATATTGAACATCACTGGTCCATGGATTTCAGTGGAGATGTGTTTCAGGTGAAAATTCTCCACTAAAATTAGATAACCCTGAGTTTAGACAATGTGGCAGAAGACCAAGAAAGTGAGCTATTACTGCTGAACACCAGACATCTATTTTTACAACTTAATTTACACAGCAAAGCACACAGGCGCGGGGCGCTGCAGTGAGCGTCACGTTTTGAAGCAAGCAACCCTTTCGATTAGAGAAGATGTGAAATAATTTCAAAAATAGCACATTTTCAATAATATTTTTTTTAAATTGTTCAGTATGTCAAGCAATCTTTTCAGTGCCAGCTTACAGTATTCAGTGTTTTTCAGGGCAGTGGACATGCAGGCTCAGTAAAGGTTGGTGCTCACATATAGGTGTGATACTGTCCAAACAATTTAATGTCAGTCTAATTTATAGTGTGGCCATGCTTCAAAGCGCTTTGACGGCGAGTACTTTCCAACAATCAGGTTTTCTCATTTAGCCATGAAGGACTCTCAAATGAAACGGATGCACCATCTCATAAAGTGGAGAGAGGCAGAAAATTGTAAAGTCAAGAGGAGCATGGGAGTCCTGACCCTCAATCTGTCCTCTCCTCTCGCTTCTCTCTCTCGCTCTCACGTTCTCGGCTCTTTTTTGTGAATATTTCTTGAGACATTCAGGGGTCCACTTTGCCAGCTGTGAATGTTCTGGTTGCTGGTTTAATGGCTGAATGATTTAGGGAGGGGAGGGGGGTTAATTCATCACATAGAATGCGGTTTTGTGTTCAGCAGTTTATTCTGCCTGAAGTTTATTGCCGCTCAGTATATATCTCTCAAAGTTTTGTCGCAGCAATATTTGCTTCCATGATTCAGGTAAGACTGTGCTCATTTTTTTAGACGCTAGCTGCTATCAGTCTGGAGTGGGCCCCTCATTTACCTCTAAGACAAATCTTCATGGAACTCAGGTATTTTCGATCTCACATAACGCTGACGTGACTGTACCGAGCTGTGAGACTTTGACACCATTCATCTTAGCAGCTTTTCTTTTAATTACTGCTCTCCCGTGGGAGCCAGCCGAGTAGTTAAACAGAAATCAGCATTACAGCAATTATTGGCTCGCAATGACATGAATACAATCTTGTCATCTGTAATCATTGGGGGCGTCTATGCCTCGGAGAAAACAGATTCTCCTTTCTGTTTCTCATTGAGGGGAGGGCAGATAGAGTACGTGGATATTGTAGGGTCTGCCTCAGCAGATCAAGGTACCTATTCAGTGCGGAAAGTCACAGTCCCTATATGATGTTTAGCATCCAGTCTTTCTTTTCAGGCCGTGTTATGGAAATAGGCGCGATTCATATTATTATAGTCTTGAGATAACAGACATGGAAATAACTGCAGCACCTACTGTACCCAAGCACTTATGATACAGTGTAGGCAGCAATTGTTAAGGTTGCCGTAAAGGGTGAAAACTTTAAAGCTGCTCTAATCAGGTCGCTCATACTGATAAACCCACAGAGAATTCTTATGCAACTCTGCACTTCCCCTCAGCTCATTCAGCTCATTGTTTTGGTCCCAAAACGTTACTGTTTGGATCACCCTCACCGTGATCTGCAGCATCACTTCCAGACAAGTAGGCTGCTGCTGCTGTTTGAGGCTAAAAAATAAATAAATCTCCACTGTACACCAAACAATGGTAATGAATAGCTGCTAAAAATCTAGACGGCAGGAGTTGGTTTGCTCTGGTAGAGTGCAAAAACAATAGGAGGTTAGAAAAAATTAAACAATACATTAAATAGAATCTTACCAGTGTATCTGTTCTATGCCGATATTAAAACATTCATTTACATTAATTTTATTTATTGCTTTTTATTCGTGCCAGCATTACAGGAAAGTCTGTATCTTTAATTTTGGTACACTCTTCTTTACAGCATTGCTTCAGTTCTTTGAGGGCTGTGGGAATTTGTTTATGCACAGCTCCCTTAAGGTCCCACCACAGTAATTCAATCAGGTAGAGGTCTGGACTTTGACTGGGCCATTGCAGCACCTTGAATCTTTTCTTCCTCAGCCGTGCTGTTTTAGATTTGCTGCTGTGCTTGGGATCATTGTCCTGCTGCATACCCAATTCTGGCCAGGCTTTAGCTGTGGGACAGATGGCTTCACATTTAACTTCAGAGTACTTTGGTGCACAGAGGAGTTCATGGTTGACTCAATGACTGCACAGTGCCCAAGTCTTGTGTCTAGAAATAAACCCAAATCATTGATCACAGAATTAGTTGATACAATCTGAGCTGTTTTCTGATTGGCAAAATCTGCAACACTGATGTGGGCATCATTAGAAATAGAGATTTTATCCTCCGTTTGTTCTTTTTCTTCATTTAGGGATTCTTGGTTGATGTTTGATTTTCTTCCTGTGCAGTTACAGAGCGATCTGGACCAGGAGTACCAGGACAAATTTCGCCGGCTACCTGTGGAAATCCAAGAGTTTGTTCAGGACAGCAGCAAGGCCAAGCTGAGCGACGACAGCATCCATGGAAACCTTGTTTCCTCGTCGACAGCAGAGAAACTGAACCACAAGGCGTCGCAGTCAGAGGACGACATGGAAGAGGGGTCGTCGGAACGAGTCTATGACACCCCCCTTTAGAGATTTAACCTTGGCCCTTGGGACACTGATTGGTGGACGTGGTTATGGCCACAGATTCTAGGATGAGACTGCCCCAACTTTGGTCCTAATGTAACCAATGGGAGGATTAGGTCAAATCTGAGCCTGGATTGGTGAGTAGCTGTCCTCTCTGAGTAGAGTGCAATCTTGTCCAGAGACCTGTTTGGTGTAAATAATAACCTTTTGTGTATTTGTATGTTACCTGTACGTTGTCGTCTCTTTTGGTACGGCCACAGGATGTGTTATGATACACTAACTATTTGCAGGAAATAACTTACTTGAACTATTGCACAGAGAGAGAGAGAGAGAGAATAGTTTCTTTTTATTATTTTTATTGTCGTGATATTTACAGTAGTGTTGATCAGAGGCGTGTGGTGCCAAGGTTTGGAATTCACTTACAGTGGATTTTAAATGGAGTGTACTGTAAAGAAATCATTATGTGTCCAGCCTTTAAAGCTTCCGTCTTTATAAGATTTAAATTCACCCTCACATATTTGCACTGAAAGCTCACTAAACACTCTTCTACTTTAACCCAGAGGCACTGGTGGCTTGCTGGTTCTTGATTTTGTTCGCACAGAACTAAGCCTATGCGTTGCTGCTATTTTGTTTTAAGACCCACCATTGTTTTGTTGTTTTATATTTTCTTTTTGTTGTTGTTTCTAAAATTTGGTAATATTATGAGATGATGCACCATTCTTTCTTTGTTTTGCCTAGTTCTTAACAATTTTTCACGTCCGTGGACGATTCTGTCCAAAGAAGACAAGAAGGGAATGTTTGTTGTACAGTGTCTGCATGTATTTGAACAACTGTAAATGTTAACAGGTAGCTCTGTAGCAGAGATGTTTATTAATGTAAATCTATTTTCTCTGAAACATTTCAACTTAACCTGCAAAACAGTGGGCCCAGTGTGGCTTGATGCATCACTGTGGAATAAGCTGAACGGGACTGAAGTAAATAATGACACACCCTGGTCTTTAGATTCAACTGTAGCTGGCTCCTGCTGATGTATGTTCTTTACCTTTGCCCCCTTAACTAAAACAAACCAGGACATTCAAACAGAAGAGGATCCTGTTGTAGTTTATTGACGCGGCCTTCCTCTTGTAACTGGTTCCCTGTGTATCTACAGGAAAACCTGTGTGCACAGTACACAGAGAGGATTTGCGCAGAAAAAATGTCGCCCTATGGCATCATCATATTATTATTTCCCCATGATTGGACTCTAAAGTGGGGATGCTGCGGGGAAATGGTTGAGTTGTGTTCAAACAGGTGCTCAGTTTATGTTTGCAGAACACCAGCGTTAACATGAAGTTATCAATAACTGGATTTTTCCTCCTGTAACATGTGAACTGTACTCATTCATTAAGGAAGTTGTTTTTTCTTTGTTTTTTCTGACTTTCTTCCGTCCAGTGCCATATTGGGTGTGTCAATATCAAATCATATTTCAGCTGATTTCCGTTTAGAAAAAGAGTTGAAAGTGAAGGATTACCTGACATGTAAGTACAAACCACATTTTAAAAAAAAAAGAAAAAAGATAATGTTGATGTGAGAGTCCTGTGCCTTTGAATGGGTTTGCCTTGTTTGATGTTGAATGTGTGAAATGCATCATTGTTAAAATTGCCATTATATAATATGATATATGAAGCTGTCTGATATTGACTAGACCGTGTGCACTTTTTAGTACAGTACCACTACTGAGTAATGCTTGTGATGAGAAATATTTAACATGTGTCTCATAAGAAAAGAGAGACAGTTTTTTTTTCTTTTATGTCTTGAACCACTTTATTTAACAGTCCCCCCCCCCCATCAGTGTATGCGCTCTGGAAATGTAAATGTACGTATGACACACAGGTTAAAACATGAAGCTGAGAAAAAAAAAATTCTAGTGTAAAGGGAACTTGCTTGTAATTAAAATAAATGTGGCTATTATTGTACTTTGCTGGAGTGGACTTGTGTGTCTTTTGATTTGCCGTTGCTGAACTTAACAGTGTGTTTTTTTGAGGGTTTTTTTGTCTTACACATTTTATGTCACTGTATGTAATATGTTGCAATATATATATATATATATATATATATATATATATATGTGGGTGTGTGCGTGTGTGTGTATATATATATATATATATATATATATATTGGCAGTAGCAAAATGGTGTCAAGAAAGCAGGCCACATATGAAGCAGTGTCTGAAGTCCAATTACAGAGTGCGTTTGGGAGCATTTGTGAAGGGTGTATGTGGACTGTAGTCTGGTGAGTTTGTCACACTCAAGGTCATGGACATGCAGGGGAAGCCTTGGTGACCTGCTTCCTTTTATCTCCCTGGTAACAACACAGCCTATGGATAGGCTGTTCACTTCCTATTAATGCCACTGTAAGAAAATTGGCTGCAATTTACTTTTTTGGGGGAGGGGGGGGCTCACTGAATGGAGGTTAACAGCTAAACATTACTGTATCACTCAAGCCTGTTCTGCACAAAATAAAAAAAATATTAGAAATCTTGAATTGATTATATGTCAGAATTTACATACAACAAGAGACGTTAGAGACATGGTTGCATCAAAATAAGTTTGTTCGTATTAGAAGCAGGTGGTTGTGGTGGTAGGCAGAGACTGCTATCAGGTACCTTTAGCTACAGGTAAAAAGTTGAGTGTATGTCCACTGTGATGTTAACCACTAGTTTGTGAAACCTGCCTTTAAGCCTTGAAATCAGACACTGTATACATATAAGGTAGTTACTTCTCAGTCACAAGGTAGGCACGCCCTAAAGGATCCACTGCTTCGTTGTTTATTTTACTCTACATGTGGCCATAAATTACACAGTGAACATCCTATTGTATTAAATATGACTTAAAACCAGCAAGTGAGTCAATAAACACATCGGGAAGGTGTTAACTGAGATGCCAGATCAAGTGAACAGTAGGCTGGCCATTTGAAACAATGCAGGTTTAAGGTAGCCTTTTATGTACAGCTTATGTTCTGCACTATCTAACAAGCACCCTCTATAAAACAGGAGATTTTGACAGTGAGAGTGCTCCCTGTTCAGAAACATCTCTGAAGTAACCCTTCATGAAGTAACTGTCATGACTGAATAACAGGAGAAGCGCTGAAAGCATACAGGACTGTTATGCAATAACAGGTTTGTCTGGCAATGCAAAACTGACTACCCGCGAGGATGAGAGGATGTGCTGTAGGTGTGCATGCATGTACATGTCTATGGCCATGTTTGGATTATACACCCAGCGTGCACATCCAATTTGACTTTCCCTCTGCCAACAAAATCAAATGATTCTTATTTTGCATTCATAGACCTGTGGGTAGGATTATTATTATTTGCACTGGGATGCAACTGCAGTAATATCTAATCATTCTATTTTCTGACTGTCTAGTGGTAACACTTTTTAAAAAAATCTGTAGCACATTAAAAAAAACAAAAAACAACTTGTTACACATTGTGTGAGCATTGGTAGAGTCTCCCATGTGAGTCTGTGTACGTCTGTGCTCATTGTGTCAATGTGCTTGTGTGGGTGAGTTTTCGGCTGTCTCTATTACATATGTGTTTGCTGTGTTTGCTGTGTGTGTGTGTGTGTGTGCATGTGTTTTCCAGACTACATAAACACTGTGTCCTTCTTAGTCTCAGCTCCACAGCAGAATCCCCACAGGCAGCAGGAGATAAGACAAGCCTAGTCGCCCATAACAACCACTGTGACCATTCAGAGGCCTCCCGTGCATGCCGGCAACTAGGAAGTGAGCTAATTAACCCTGAGTTCAGGACGGAAGGAGAGCAGCTTTTTAATAAGATTCTTTGGGTTATAAAAACAGAGACGCCCCTCCAAACTCCCAGGAATATTATCGCCCTGTGTCTGTCCATCTGCTGCGGGGATGAGGAGGAGGTGTCCTGTAACACCAGGACAGAGAGAAGAGGACCGCAGGATGCTGGCTGAGGTACACTGAGCTTACACACACACATACATACATATATATATATACACATATATATACACACATATACAAAGATACATAGACACAAAAACACATGCAGACACTTGTGTGAATGAATGAGTGAGTGGGTGAAATGATAATCCTGACTACTTCCACTCCTTGACCACCAAATATAATCCAACCTTAATCCTAAACCTAAGAATGTAATGTTAACACTGAACCTAACCTTTATCTAGGCTGGATCAAATTTGGATTGTAATTCTAATATTATCTGTGCCAATGTTAGACTATCAGACCATGTCCTAAAACCTAAAAATGTCCTCTTTAGAGGGATGAGGAAAGGCACAGTGACCTTGCTTTGCAGGGTTTTCCTCACTATACTTCTGTAATTTTTTTTTAGCCCATTTAGTCTCTGAAGCTCAGAAACTGCTTTTCCAGTAATGACACAGTGAATGCACTTGCTTTTGTACTGTTTTGCACAGTTTTTAGGAAACAAATTTGTCATGCAGTGATTCATTTTGAAAACAGTATGCACTTAATTGGCCCTTGGAGGTAGGAATCAGTCTCTGAAAGTGCTTGCATAGTGTCTTCTGTAGCTTTCTACAACTATAACCTTATTGATACTGTTGTCTTTACTGCACTCCTTTTTTTTTTTAAGGGGACCTGTTATGCTCATTTCAAACTCCATCAGCCAGTTTCCCAGTCATGGATTAAGCATAGTCCTAGACTAAAAGGAAAAAGTCAATGAAAACCACAATAGGAGAAAGTATTTAGTCCAGGATTAGAGATAATCCCTGTACGGGAAACTGGGCCCATATATTTACATATATCCATTATTACATATATTTATTTTACCAGGCCTCACTTCTCTCCATTTAAGTCAACTTTCTTCTTATTAGTTGCCCCTTGTAAACAAAAGATTTGAATTGCAGGTGGGTGAGGCTTGCCTGAGATGACTGTATTAAGCCCAACCCCTCTTATTTACATCATACAGAGCCAAGAGTAGAAAAAGCATTCTGAAATGGAGCATTTAGAGCAGTCTGAAGCCTCAGCTTTTGACCCTCGAGGATTGCTTAATTACTTATATATTCTGAGCTGATCATTTAAAAATTTGGCCATGTTTAATATGAGCTACTGCAGCACAGTATATACCTATATATGACAAAAAATAAAGGAAAGCATAATAGGAACCCTTTTGCAGACATTACATTACAAATCGGGAGGATGTTTTGAGATAGGTGGGTGGGGGGATTGTAAGGTGCGGTATTTTTAGAGCTACATTACCTCCATCCTAAGCCCTGTAAGTGATTCAGTGACTCAGTCTGCGCTGCACTTATTTTGACCACCCTGTTTAAAAGTGTGGCTTGTGGACAAGTGGCTGTAACTCACTCAGATACAGCTATCCAAGGAATGAATCCTGTGCACACAAGCTATACTTTTAAATGATTGCAGCTGATTAGCACCAACATATAGTAAAAATTAAATTGTTGAAATTAAAATTCCCCAAAAGCTTTGTTCTCATGTGACTGATTTTGTTTTTATAGAATAGATCTTTATTGTCATTGCCCTGTATATATTATGCAGTGCAGCGAAATTTGATTTGCAGCTCTACAGATATGCAAAAGATTAAATTAAAGGTATGAAAAATATATAAATAGTAACAGAAAATGCTAAACGATAACAATAGTTGTGTAGTAGTACAACAACACTGTACATTCTGCAGTTCAGCGGGATGAGTAAAGTGACCTGCAACAGCATGTGGTGTGAAAATGAACAGTGGAGTGTGTTACAGTGTGTTACACTGCAAGAATATTTCCAATTATTCATGATTTAATAAACATTTATGTAAACCTAACTGCTACAATACATGAAATTGGTTCCATTAATAAAACATTAAGTGTCATAAACTTGTTGTTGTGTCTATAGAGGAAGCAGGCCAGCATCACTGCGACTTTACAAAGGGAGGAGGGGGAGGCACTGTTTGTCTTTATCAACGCATGGCGGCTACAGTTGTCAGCTGTTAGAAAACGGGGGCGGAGCTGGATCTGGCTCTATTGGATGACTCACTCTGTTAACCCAAGGCACACTCATTCACTCATTTACGCGCACGCTCGCGCGCACGCACGCACACACCCGTTTCACGCGCAGGCACGTTAGGTGTGAGTGAGGCGCGTAGTGGTGGGTGTGGGAGGGATGGGGAGGGCTGCCCGTCTGAAGAGGGGTTCCTAATCAGCGCGCATCAGGACCGTTCATTCTCCACTGGAGGGCGAGTGGTACAAGAGCACCAGGACGCTCCTGCAGGAGAGAGGCAGAGCAGGCAGTCGGAGGGAGACGGGATAGAGCAGCAGCAGCAGCGGCAGCTGGAAGACACACAGTCAGGCGGAGACACAGACAGAAAATCCCTACCCGGACCCCGCACAGCATAATTTCTTTCCGCCGTCGGATTAAACCCGTCTCTAGCTTCAACAGCGAAACCACGTAAGAAACACACATAAAGCTTTCTGAACGCCGCTGATAGATCATCCAGAGTTAGTGCGTCCGCTGCTCCGTTAAATGTGGGCTAGACTGAGCACAATTTAATTTGTTTGCTTTGCTGCCAGACGGATGCTGGACCCTTCATTAAAACTCCATCACGCTAGCACTCAGAGGCACTCTCCACAGCCTGCTCGCATCATTCATACAGCCTCACTCTGACACACACGCACACACACACTTACTCACACACACACACACACACACACACACACAGCTGGAAGCAATAGCATTTGCTAGCTAGCTATGCAGACGCATTGAAATAGATATTTAACAATTTATTATCGAATTCACCCTGGCTTTGCTTGGCGCTGTGACTTCTGTGTCAGGTGAATACGGCACGGCGGAAAACTTGATGAAATGCGAGGCTTATTGACGTTTCCAACGTCTGGGAGGCTAGCCAGTGGAGCTAGCTGTAGCGGGACAGAGCAGAAGCCAGCCGGCCGATGACAAACACAGTGCTCACTGCACAGTGGCCATAAAAGTCAACCGACATACCCGGGCAGTTATTTCTTATATTTGCTCTAATGTGCGCTTTGTGGTATATTGCCCTACAGTATTTGCAGCCTATTGCCCTGTGAGAATTTTAGGACAATGTATATTTAACATGTAGAACTGGTGCATCCTCAGACTGGTTGCCGCTAGTCGGGTAGCTGCAGCTTGCCAAGCATGCATCCACCCCAGCTCACAAGGTGTCATTGATTCACCGTCACGGCGACTAGAAAACACTATTTTTAGTGCTGGTTTTAGTGTGCTTTTAATGCCTGAGTTTAATCAATTTGCAGAAAGGTGGTAAAATACTGAATGTCTCTCCCATAAAATGGTTAGTTTTATTGCATGGGTGATTAGTTTTCATCTATTTGTTTTTTTGTGTGTGTGAAATCATTCACATTTTGCTCTTTGGAACTTCAGCCACCTTTATTTTTGATTGGGGAAGATATAATTAATAGTCTTCTTTGGAAGAAGTGCAAGTGACAGCAGAAAGTCAGCAGGTTTTCATTTTCAAAACCTGTTTTATCCGTCACACCCCCGAGGCACAGTGATATTTGTTCAGGAATAACTTGTTGGGGGGAAACTGTAGATCTGTTTGCAGTGCAAATAGCATACAAAGTATTATTTTCTCCTAACATAAACTAAAGAATGAGTGTAGAAACAAACTTGCTGCATCAGCTATTCCTCTTGCTCTCACCAACTTGCTCTGCAAACCTTATTTGCATACAGATTTTTGTTTTTTGTTTTTTGGAAATTGCAGCACAGGTGTCTAATGGTGCATATTAAATCTAACCTCAACATGCTTGTGGTGAGACGGCACAGAGTGCGTCAATGCCCATTATTGTGAAACCCTCAGAAGGTCGTCTCCCACTCCTCCTTCCAAGCGACATCTTCTGCTGGCTGTGAAAGATCACTTCCATTATGTAAAGAAAACAAATTCTGCTCTGGCTTATTGACACGGCCACATACTGTAAACGTTTGACTGGTGATTACAGAGGCAAACATTGCTCTCCCTATTTAACAATCTCCCTGTGTAACAATCCCTTACCTGAGGCTTAAACCCAGACTGCGAAGCATTTTGATGAATAGAGGTGGACTAAGAAGCTTAAAGGCTGACTGAGGACACGCAGGTGTTTTATTATTTTCTTCTTTGTGGTCGTTCTGACTTATTACACCCAGTGGTTGGTGTAAGAGAATGGGTGCATGCTCACAGCTTGCATTATAATCCCTATTATATTTGCAAATGCTTCTCTTGATCTAAATTGTTAACCATTATTTTTTGTTTTACTGATTAGAACAATAAAATAAAACTTCAGTTTGCTATCTTCTGGTATCTGGTATCTTTAATGTTTACCAGCCTTGATAGCGAAGCTGGTGTTGGTTTCACCTTGTGTATATGACCTGCCGTTATCTACTGCAATGGGAACTACAAACAGAGGCACTCACACCAAGTTCTGAGTACAGTGCAGGTGCCATGCCGGTCTGTGGACAGTTGTTGTCGAGGTGATAGTGTCCCACCCATGTAATATGCATGCACATCACTTTGTAGGTGTGTAGTTCAGCATACAGGCTAAGTTTGAAGGTGTGTTCCATGGCCTCTTGCCACTTTTTTTTCTTCATTTTTATGAAGGATATGAACAAATTTCCATTCAGTTTTACCTCAGCTAAAGCAATTAACTTTGGCGTTGCATCCTGGAATTCATTGAAAATCGGTAGACATGATGTTCTCACGGAAATATCACAAACTAATTCAGCTAGCTGTCTGGACCCAGTGACTTGATTCATGCATGGAGTGGAGGGAATCTTCAGCCCAGGCGGAGGTACACAGTCTTGCACTGTTATGCATTTGTAACTCCCTTATGAAGTGTTTATATATATTTCCAGTGATGGATGTTGTTTGAGACCTCACAGTGGGTGCGACACCACTAGAAGATGTTCTCTAGCTGAACAGGAGGATGCACAAGTGTGATTTCCCTCCATTTATTGTTGATACACCTTAAGTACATTAAAACTGGCTAAACTGGGAAGTCTTTGCTCACAAAGACAACTAAGTGTTATTAAATATATGTTTGGTACAGGAGGTCTGGGATTCAGTTCTGTTTAAAATTTAAAACTGGGCAGATTGTGAGTGCATAATGGTGTAATGTCAGTGAGCATCACTACATTTCAAGTCTTGGATGAAAAGACAGTATATTATAAAAGACAAGGATGAAAATAAAACATCTTGAAGCAGGGGGCGCATGCTGTATATGCTAAGGCTGGCATTGCATTTGTAGTTTCCAGTTCACACATGACTGTGTTGTAGATATGAACATGATTAGGCCACGAAATGCAGGAAAGGCAGACATCACATTACGCTTTTGGGATGTTTGTATCTCTGTGGAGAGCCTGAGTGTAGCTGTGGGGTTTGGTACTACTGGAGAAAAATCTCTTTTTCTCTGTTTTCTCACAGCATTATTCTTGCCAAAATTATATCGATTTGCTCGAAGGTTGGAGGTTTATTCTAGCGGGACTGGATTTGGAATCCCTCCAATGGCAGTTTACTGTATATCTTGATTGCCTGTTTGTGTGTTATTTTTCTTTAGACAGGCACACTGTCTCATTTATTCCTTCTTGTATTTATTTTGCATGGCTTCTTTAATACTTAGATTCTCCACCTCTATCACTTTGTTTTAAAGGTTCTGTGAATTTTAGAATCGTTTTCTTATTGACGAAATTAGGCTCCTACAAAGAGATCTTTGAATGTTGAAGTCCTGAAAGCCAGATGGATTAATATACCACCAGACGAGCAGCGTGGCACACCAACTGACAAGACTAGTGTTGTTGTAGTATGTTGAAAATATGTTGCGTCGCAGGGCTCAGCAAGTATGAACTTTGTTTTCCTTGGCAGGGGGAGTAGAGGGAAGTGGGCGCTCATCTCTGCATCTCCGTGTGTGGCTTTATCTCAGCTCCTGGCCTGCCTACTATATAGCAAGGTTTTAGAACTCAGCCAAATAAGTCCATATTCAGGCCTTTGTGATTTATGAAATTCTCTCCCCTTCTAACCATATGTCCTTTTTTGTCTCTGCAGGCCGAGACATGAACTTCTCCCGCTGAAAATTATTGATGCTGAACTGGTGAGTTTTGGGGCTGCCAGTGATCACTGCAGCAACACACATTTATTTTTCTTGTACTGCATGTTTTTCTAACTTTTTTGTTAAAGTACATTCTGCCTAACAGCACAGCTGGCTAATAAGGCCCTGGGGTAAATGTTAAAAAGACAGTATGTCCAGAATTTAGTTTAACATAGGGTTCAGTATCACCTTTATAATAGTAGTTTTTCTTCCAGAGCATCCACATCATGACTGCATATTTATAACTGAGATTGCAGTAAATCGATCAGTGTAATGTGAATCAAGCAATCAATCAGTCAGTTGAGCTATATTTACTGTATACTGTGCAGCTTACAAAGAGCTTTACAAGTGATTTACTAAACAGACATACAAAGAAAAAAGAAAATAAACAGAAGAAGCATTAAAAGATGGCTGAAAAGATGGTTGAAACAAAAGACAAAAAAAAAAGAAACAGTATAATGTTAATTAAACAAAATAAAATGAAACCATGTTGGAAACTATTATTAACTAACTATTATTAAATAATATTTTTTCTGCTTACTGCTTAAAGACAGCGTCTGGCAGATCACTTCTGCTAGGCAGTTCTTTCTGATTCATAAACCAGTTTAAAACACAACCTTGCCAGTCTACCTTAGAAGTTATGTAACCTTTATGTGTGTGATCTTGGAGGTCCAAAAAACTATTAAAACATCTCCAATCAACAAGGAGGCCATCTGCGTTGTCAGTTTTCATTACTGAGCCCTGATGTCCACCTGCATCTTATTTTGCTTTTTTGCCACTTCTTCTTTGAAGCCTCATTAGAGAATACAGACGCTTTTTTCAGGTATTAAACACGTTGCACCAAGAGCTGGAAAGGATGGACATCTCATTGGATATGTGCTGAGTGATGAAAGCAGGAGGGCTAATTTTTCACTGTATCTTTCATGAAAGACTGATATACAGCATTCGCTGATCCACTGCCAGACATCACTCTGTGATAAACAGGTTGCGTGACTGAAGCTGCTTCTGTATGTTCCCTCATGCCAAGTTTGACACTTTAATGAAGCTGAAATGTGATTGGTGTCTATAAAAAAAATTTATTCATGATGTATTCTGCATTAACAATGTGTAGCATCAAAGCTGTTAGCTGTGCCTGATTCATTTTCACTTTTGCATTTATAGAGCAGTGAGGTATGTGTTATCTCTTAAGTTAATTAGTTGGTAGGAGTCATGTGACTATAACTTGACAATGAATGACTAAGAGGAAAACACTAATATAATACTGTTGGTTGGAGCAGTTTTAAAAACACATATCGTAACATTAGTTTAGAAATATGTTTCTAGCTTAATAGCTTGATTCTTACAAATGTTTAATTTGCAGCTGTCCTATTTAGTATGTGTTAATATTCACATGCATGTAAAGTGCAGTGGTACAGTGTATCCAGAGGGAAGAAACACTTTATAGTAGCCATTAGTAATAGTAAACTTTAGTAGATAATTATTTTAATGTTAACAAACCATTAAATTAGAATGTTTACTAATCATTAATAATGCTGTCATGCCATTAGTTGGTAAAAAACATGGATTATATGATTGCCACACGTTATTGCTGTTTGTTCTAAAGTTTTGATTATTGACAGGGTTCTAGCCAGGAAAAAATTTCAGCCCATGGCTCGTGTCCATTTGGGGTGGTGAGGGCAAATTAGCATTAGCCTGCTAATGCTAATTAGCTTACTAATACTAAATGCCGTGCCAGCTTGCTAATTCAGTAACGGTGAAGTTGGATAATGATGTATGTAATATTCTGTGATAATGGTTGGTCCTAGGTATCATTGAAGGCACCTGAATATGATTGGACCATGTGACTTGTTGCCGATAGGAAGTGTGGATTCCTCTAGTCTGTGTTATGATGCTCTGAAAAAGAAGAAAGAAAAATGCTATCATGCTCTGAAAATAAGATGCACGTTTACCTGTAGCTAGTTAGCAACATCAGAGTGTTATCTTTGTGAGTCTACGAAGAGAAGAAACAAGACAAGCTCCTGGGATTTTATATTTAAAAGGAAGCCCAAAATTGTCCTTGAAGCACCTCTATAAAAGCTGCTTTTATAAAGGTGCTCACATCTCAGACTCTATAGCCCTCAGTTAGCATGTTAAATGTTAAAGTTCATGGCAGTACAGTTAGAAAAAAGACCGGACAAGTATGGCTTGTTTGGAAGGGTTGCCAGAAGAAAACTTCTTCTTCCTAAAAAGAACATGGCAACACAGTTTGGGTTTGCAAAGTTGCATCTGGATAAACCACAAAACTTCTGGAACCTCTGGATAAAATAGGTGTTGGAAGGGTGATGATTTGGGCTTGTTTTGCAGCCATAGGACCTGGGCACATTGTAGTCATTGACTCGACCATGAGCTCCTCTGTATTCCAAAGTATTCTAGAGTCAAATGTGAGGCCATCTGTCTGACAGCTAAAGCTTGGCTGAAACTGGGTCATCCAACAAGACAATGATCCCAGGCACAGCAGCACATCTACAGCAGAATGGCTGAAAACAAAGAGAATCAAGGTGCTGCAAAGGCCCAGTCAAAGTCCGGACCTCAGCCTGATTGAAATGCTGTGGATTGAGGGACCTTTAGAGAGCTGTGCATAAAGAAATGCCCGCAAACCTCACTGAACTGAAGCAACGTTGTAAATAAGAGTAGGCCAGAATTCCTGCACAACAATGTGAGACACTGATAAAGTCATACAAAAAACGATTACTTCAAGGTCCCACAAGCTCTTGAATTGTGGTATGTTTTTAATAGGATTCCACAGAGTCCTGTGAAGACTTTCTTTTTCTTGTGACTGTATGTTAGGGAAACAAGACATGAAGTGCCATCTGCAAGTTCACAGTCTTGTGACTTAGATACCTGCATAATTATGGACTCTTTGAAACAAGTGTTATAAACATCAGTTACAATCGTATAATTGGCATCCAAATAATGTTTATAGATGACCTACAGAGTTTTTATTAACTGTGTACAACGTATTATAAGCACTAGTTGCAACCTTACAGTAACCTTCCAGAAAATGTTAATAGTTGTTTTACAGACCAGTTTTTAATCTGCACTATCAATTTACCATTTATTAGCATTGGTTATTATAAAGTACTACCAAGAATTTATATATATATAAAAAAAGAATTCTATGGCAGTTAAGCTTCTAATTTAAATACACTGTACTGCATGTCTGTGTGCCCGTGTACAGTGAAGTGCATGTGACTTTTCACAGTAATAAGTTGTGAGTACTGACAAAACCCTGTTGACACCAGATTCTTTGGTGGTTGTTGAAATGGCATTTATATGGTGCTTTTAAAGTCATACTGCCCACTCAAAGGGCTTTAGACTGCAAGTCACATTTAACCATACATTCAAAAAATACTTCATTTTGTATAATTAAAGCACTTGATCTACCTCTCATCCATGGCCAATTTACAAGAAGAATATTTAGAATAAGGTCAGCGTTCAAACAGAAAACATCATTTCACGTATGAGAAGCAGTGTCAGCGGCAGCAGAGTCAACACACCTAAACTCCAGCTGGAAATATTTACACAGATCCGGAACCCTGAAACCTTGTCCTAGCTCGCTGCATTTCTATGTTGTGGTGTCTCTTGTTTAAGTGTGTTCGTTTTAGTTTGTTTTATTGCATCATATTTATTGTATTTCTTTGTTTTTATGCTCTATGCTTTATTCTATTTTATTCACCTATGGCGTTATCTTGCTTACTTTTGTAGTTGATCTTGTAAAGCACTTTAGTCAACAATGTTGTTTTTAAGTGTGCTCTAGAAATAAAATATGACATTGACATTCAAGACCTTGCCGTTTATCGAAAATATGGATGTGACGGGCACCTGAGGCTGCACCCAAGAGAGAAAATATTGCTTTTAAATAGAATCTAGTAGCATAAAGATAACAATTCCTCTTAAATGGCCGTACCAAAATAGTTTCATAGAGATGTAAACATGCCAAAGTACCTTTTTTTGGATATTAAAAGAAACTATAACCCTGCTTTTGTGCAAACCTAGTGTCTTTCTGGTTGTGCACTTGCTTAGAAAGCTTTCTAAGATACAACATGAAGGACTCTGTCATTGTGGATGTTCAGTGCTGCCGGCCCATGCCACTGCTAAAAGGGTTAGTAAACCTCAGCGCCACCCTCTGCTCTTTGCTCATGATAAACCACTCAGCTCCACTCCCACAATCTTAGCTTCATGTACAAGATAGCTGATCAAAAAGTGGCCTCAACCCTCAATAATCCAGATGTTGTGGATTATAGAGATATGCGGGAGCACTATTAGCTGCCTAAAGAAAGAGAAAGATCAAAGATGAGAGAGAGCGTGTCTTCACTACAAGGGTAAGTGTGGCTCGAGGGTGAATATAATGACGGGGGTATTCTCTGCAGACTCTCAGCTAGCAGCAGAGGGAAGAAGATGGGGGGTGGTGGTGGCAGCGAGTGAAAGCAAAGCAGATAGCGAGCAAGACTCTTACTCTCACACCAACAGATGGAAGCTACAGTCATGAAGTCAATATTTACTCTCTTAATAAAAAATTGGCAGCATCGGACTAGCTGATTCAGTAGCAGGCAGCAGGAGTATCTGAGTTTGTGTAAAAGAGGCTTTGAGGAGTAAAAACAACACTTAAGTGATAATAACTGTAGCTGGGCTCCACGCGTAGGTCTAAAAATACGAGGGACGATCCCTCCCCTCTCTTTTGTGAAATGCACACATGCTTGCAATGTGCACATTCACTTTACCCGTGGCTCAATCCACTGTGGGGATACATGTGAACGCAATTTGCACTTCCAATTAAACTGTCGACCTTTGCTCCAGAATGCAAAACGTGATTCTGTGCCGTCCTCTCCTCGACAGCTATTATTAACCATCCCAGGCCCATAATGGAGAGAGCATAGCTTTACAACACACTGATGAAGACCACTGGAGTCAGCAAAATTATCACATTTATCAACACTGTCAATATTTGAAGTGTAAAATTAGTAGACATTTTATAGCCTTATCGATTGAGCTTTTTATGGTTTATCTGTTTGTGTTACAAATGGGGCGAACACAGGGAGGTCTTAAGTGCCTTCTTTAGGTCATTCACATTAAGACAGAGAGCTCTGTGAGTGAATAAGTTAAGATGCTGAAAACAGCAGAATACATTAGGCTAGGGTTAGCCCAGAGCATCCCGCCCAGCCTCTAACATGGCTTCAACGCATGACTCGCTGGTCTGATCAGATGACTTGATAAACAGCAGGAATGTTGCTTCTTCCTCTTGCTACAGCACTGCCCTTGTGTGTCTGGGAAAAGGGGGAGAATGTGTGTGTGTGTGGCTTTAATTATATTGCAGTGCTATAAAGATGTTCAGGTTGGATTACGGATTATGTTTTTTGGCAAGTTTCCTGTAATGTAATGTCCCGTGGTATGATCAGAACATGACTGTGTGTGCGTGTGTGTGTGTGTGTGTGTGTGTGTGTCTGTCGTGTGTGTGTGTGTGTGTGTCTGTGTGTGTGTGCCAGAGGGGTCTCTTTAGTCAGCCCACTACTCTACAAGATAACAATTATGTAGCACAGCTGAGCTTATCATTTACCCTGCTCAGCTCAGTTGAAATGCAGAACACAGTACATGGCACAATTGTCTCTACTTTGTTGTTGACTTGGATAATCTAATGGCTGCAGGGGAATTCCTGCTATATATGCAGACGTCCTTGAGTGAAACAGCATGAAGTCTTTAATATTGGCCTAATTTATGTCTTTCTTTGTTTATTGTTTTGAAAGACAAAGTGGATTTTAATGGTGTTTTTCTTTTTTTGGGGGGGGGGGCTTTCTTTGGAGTTTTTAACTCATAAAATGAGAAGTGCAAGGAGGGAAACAAACAGATTTTAGGCCGAGTTTAAACACATGGTTTAATAGGCAAATAAATTTAGTTCCCTTCACATGGCTTTCGAAGCAATGCCAGAAATTTGTCAAAGTGCCTCATCCATTTTTCATCAGCCACTTCTTGGATGTTATTTAAACAAACCTTTGTCCTAAGCATATAAATCCTTTAGATGGCTATCATAACAAACTGTGGAAGCAATGTTAAGTTTAGAAAAGTGTCACAAAGCACATCATAAAAGGAGTAATGTAAATTTTCCAGTGACAAATGCTCAGAGACATTTTCCTGAAGTGACACTATTATAACACATGGACTAGGGGAATTATATACACTGTATATATACTGGATAGGAAATCATATATTACATATTGCATTCACATGTATACTGTATATATAGTATCTACAGTTGTTCCAAGCACTTGCTGAATTCTGAAGGCATTTATTGGGGAAAACCATCTCTAGCAGCTTTAACATGTTTTGTCTCCATGTCCCATTAATGACTTCTTAGGACTTCTGAGGTTCACCTGGTACATGTTTTGCATTATATAGTTATGTTCTTGTAAAAAGCAATGGAAAAGCATTACAGTACTGTGAAAATTTCTTGAGCCACCTTTCATTTCTTTATATTTTGCTTCCAAGGAACCAGACTTTTTGCTAACTTTGTGAAGTGGTCTTGAGCAGTAGTTCTCCAAACTTCTTTCTTTGGACATTGGCTGCTTTTTACTCATTTTCAGTACAGCCCTTGTACCTGACCATTTTCAGAGTAATATTTTGTTTGTTAAGCCACTTAACAGTGCCTTATCAATCATTTATGATCATCATTTATAAAAAAGGCACCTAACACCTAAGTGATGAAGCAGTATTTTATCTAAAACAACTTTGCAAAGAACCCATATTAAATTGTATCTTTTGGCACTTTGCTGCAGAAGCACATAAATTGTTCCCATTTCTTTAGTTGAATTTATGAAAAAATACAAGTAATAACACAGTTTGAATAAAATATAAATAAATATAAAATAAAAAAGTATTTTCGCACCAACAAGGTGATTCCTAAAGAGCTATTACCTGAAAACATGACATATCTCAGCATGGTGTGCAGTTTGTCCCTAAAAAAAATATTGGCAGAAACTGGACAAGTGGAGGACAAAGAAGTGGCAGGTCTAAAAGAAAAGATCAATAGTAGATGAACAGTATCTGAAAGTCAAGCCCTTAAGAAAAAGGAAACTAAAATCCAGCAAATACCTGACACAGGATGTGCAATGGCAGCAGGTCTTATGGAGTAAATAATCCAAATTTTAACATTTTGGTACAGATTGTCATCATTATGTATGGAGGAGGTCAGGAGAGAGGTGCAACAGTGTCTACAGCCATCTGTAAAACACTGTGGAGGCTCTGTCATTGTTTGGGGTTGCATTTCAGTTTGGGGAATCTTGGGAAAATTGAATTATGAATGCAGAAAGTACCGTCACATTTTGATCCACCATGCAATACCATCTGGAAAGCATCTGATTGGTAACAGCTTAATTTTTCAGCCTGACAATGATCTCAAACACACCACCAATGCAGTAAAAGCATACCTGATTAGAAGAACACACAGTGGAACACTGTCAGTCATGCATTGACCTCCCCAGAGCCCAGACCTTAACGTTATTGAAGCAGAGTGGGATCATGTTGACAAGGAATAGAATAAAAGGCAGCCAACATCCAAAGAGGAGCTCTGAATGTCCTTCAAGAAGCCTTAAAGACCTTAACCTTAAAGAAATGACAAGAAAGCTGCCTCAGAGAGTTCAGGCTGTGCTGAAGAATAAAAGTAGACTTTCAAGCTTGTTGGAATTGTGCAAACTCTGTATTTGCCTTATATTCTGTATGTATGTTTTCACCTATTTGCCATTTTCATAGCAAAAGTTAAAGAAATGAGAGGTCACTCAAGACTTTTGGACAGTACTGTAAATAAATAAAATTGAAGAGGAATTGAATTTCAGAGGCTGGACACCAAATGGTATTTTTCCTTGGCTCAGTAAACACAGACAAGCTCCTTTTGTTTATGAAAATCCTGCTATTACTTAGTCAACTTGCCACAGTTTGATTAACAATGAGAAGAAAACTGTATGAGCGGTTTCATTGCACTGATTCATTGCAGCACTGAAAGGAATGATTACTTTCACCTAAGGCCTTGAATTAAAAGCCTCGTCCAGACATGCACCTCATTATGCAAATGTAATTTTATTTGTAATTTTTAGGTTCACTTAAGTCACTTTTCTGCTAACGTAAACATGGCAATCTAATGAAGTCAGATCCTATTAGATCAATCTGTAAACATTTTATTTAATATTACACAATAATCATGTTATGATTTTAGGTTCTATTTGCAACCGAACACAAAATGGCTCAAACTGAAGTCTCTGTGTGTACTTAGTTTAATCCTCTACTACAGCCCAAAAACCTGTGTTGTAGTTTGTATTATCAGCGGAAAATGACTGCAGATTTAATCAGATTTCATTCTGCACACAGTATGAAGTGTTTTCTGCTCAGCAGCTGAGAGCATATCGGTTACTGTTTTGAGGAGTTGGAGTTGCAGAGATTAAATCTTAACCTAATAGCTTGCTGTGTCTGTTCTGTTTGTTCTTTAATGAAAAATAATTATCTTTTGTTGATGATTTTTGATGAATGAGCATAGGCCATTTCTCCCTCTGTGGCAAATAATATGCATTTCCTGTGTCTTCTTCACAGAAAAAAGCATCCAGGGTTGCATCATGCAAGTGTTTTTAATGTGAACTAGAAGCAGTTGGCTGGTTGATATTAGGAGTAATACAATACAGCTCCAATGCAGCTGTGTGAGAGGGAACAGTGAATGGTCAGGCTAATATCAGGGAGTTCAAATTAAAAACATTCATGTTGGATGACATGCATTCATCATTTCCTGTGAATGCTTTGTGTGTTAATAGGCAATATGAGTCCAACACTGTGGTTGGCAGACTCCACCACTAACATGCAGAACAAATAAATGGAAGGGTAATGCACTTTGTAAAGTGGGAAGGACTTATTGTCCAAACAATATCATCTGTTGCATAGCACAGACAAATTAAAATCATTAGTCACTATTTTGGCCCTGTGCACCAGCCACTGCACTCTTAAAGCCATTTAAATGTAAAGGTTAGCAAATACTAAATGCTTTGTGGTTTGAGTTGTTAACAAAATGGCGCACCATATTTGCTGAATTCAGCCCGAAGAAAATGGGGTTGGCAGATTGAAATCTTCAGCTTTTCACATGAAGTTAGCAGCACGTTACATTTTGTTATATTTGGCTTGACTTGAAGCATTAGATACTGTAGCTATTGTGGAAGAGTGTCAACTGTGAGTCACATACAATTGTCTCTA
Organism: Pterophyllum scalare; assembly: GCA_024447675.2. Taxonomy (NCBI): domain Eukaryota; kingdom Metazoa; phylum Chordata; class Actinopteri; order Cichliformes; family Cichlidae; genus Pterophyllum; species Pterophyllum scalare. The sequence goes on along the minus strand of JAMQGT020012789.1, from coordinate 4,921 downwards.
GAGAACATTGATGGGAGTTTCACTGAGGTGGTAGGGAATGCCCAAATTTTTCCTGAAAAAGCAAAATCTAAATATATAAATTTATATCAATAAATAACTATGATTTGCCTTGCATTACAATCATGTGAAGAAACAAGCACCATTACTTTAATGCCATGTGGGATTACATTCCAGGCATTTGCTGGTGATAGTGTGTCTACAACTGAAAATACGTGCAAAGTTTAAAAAAATACCGGAATCTTCCTTAAAGGTGTGATAAAATACATGATAATCGCAACCTGCCACCACAGCCTGTGAGAGAACTAAGTTCTCGCTATTTTTTTCCCACAGTATAGCCTTTTTGATGTACCAGATGCCAGTCATTATGTGTCAATTGCTGCTTTGTGTGCATGTGTGTCCTTCTGCAAATATACATAGACTTGTATTTGTAGAGGAGCAATAATCAGCTGCTACTCTAGTGGGTCTCTTAGCCATGCTGACTTCAGTGACCAAAGCATTCAGCATATCTTAGCAACTAAGTCCAACTAAGTCTGCTGCTTTGCTCACTGTAGAGGCACAACTTTGAAAATAAGAGCAAGGGAACTATATATATATATATACATGGATGGTAAACTGAGTCTTGTCCATAAATGCAAAAATGAATTATTTGTTTTTTAAACATAACTTTTCTAACCATTTTGGCATTTCATCTGGACAGTAACACAGTTTAGATCACTTGAAACTGGCCCTTTAGAAAACTCCTTCCAGGATGAAGACACTCAAAAATTCCATTTATATCGTTGAGGTGCTTTTAGGGAGAAAATTTTAAAAGATATGAATCAGACATTCATTTCCTGATCAGACCTTCTCCCTAACACATGGCTCTTCAGCTAATCCTCTGCTTCCTTTTTACACCTGCATGAGTATACCCTCCATTTATGAAGGCTATGCATTTTGGTACGGACAGAAAACAAAAACAGTCTCTCTCCACACACTGTGGAGAGAGACTTTTTTCAATTTAGACGGATGGTTTACAATGATGAAGATGTATTATATAGCATTAGATGGATGAATGCAAGGTTATAGATTCTGGGTCTGAAACTTAATCCCTACAGTATTTCATGTCATACCAGCACAAATTATGCTGTGTAATAACTATGAGCAATTAGCTGAGGTTGAATGGTTTCCTACCATTGGTCCACGCTAATAAAATCTACTAATTAGCCTGCACAATGGCGGAAGGGGAGAAGTGCTCTCGGTTTGTGTCTGATGTGCGCAGAGAGACTCAGACCTAATTTTTTTTCTTGTTAAAGACAGTCGTCCGTCATTCTCTAAGGAAAAGCGAGTGATAGTCTCGCAGTGTTGTCTCTGACTCACTAAGCAGAAAAATTCTCCCACTCACCTTTTCTCTCTGCCTGGATTTTACTCTCTCTGGCTGCCTCACACTCTTTGGCCCTCAGGGAGCTGGCTTCTGACAGCATCATACAGAAGAGATAAAATTGAAAAGTCAAAGTGTATGTGAAATGTTTTGGTGCTTGTGCAGCTATCTCTTTGTCTGCTTGCCTTTCTCCCTTCCTCCATTGTTCTCTGCTGCTCTTAGGATGCCTCTCTTTTTGTCTTTAACTCCTATTTCAATTTTACCCACGTTCTATTGTGAAGACAATAAAAAAAAAGAGTGATGTTTCAAGGTATTTTTTCCATTCATGCCTGTGTTGGTCTTTTGGTTGGATGAACATATTGGAAAAAACAAAACAAAACAAAAAAACCCAGAAACTCATAAATACTTGAGAGAACTTCCAGCCTCACTGCTGGCATGATTCATTTTGGGTACACTGCAGTGTTAGCAGGAATTGAACCTATGTTCCAGTGAATGGAGTTCAAGGCTTTATATTTTAACACCTCCTACTCTACACTAGAAGTCCCTGTACCCCAAAATTTCTATGGTTATTGAGTGTAACACTTTCACTGAGGAGGTCACCTGGTACTATCACTAAAATGGGTGTAGCATTTTGGTCGCATCAAATTAAGTTGCGTTGGAGTTTTGACTTCTTAAAGCTGGTTCAATCAGTGTTTACTGAGTCATTGTTACACAGCTGTTGTTTGCACAAAAATTTGCTTTTTAAATTAGACAGTTAAGTAAAACTTTCAATATTTGCTAATGTATCACTGACTTTGTGATGGAAAGAAGAAAACTTAAGCATTTCTTTCAGTTTGCTTCACAGTTTTGCAGCTGTTTACAAGTTTGTCACTAAATAAATGTAATTTAATAAAGTTTTAGGCATATAAAAATGTTAGCCTGGTGTTTATGGGGTTCATACCAATGATGTTGAATGATACACCGCAAAGCTTCTCTTGTCACTATGTTGAAGTTATTTAAAGGGGACCTATTTTTAATAAGTCTTGTGGTAATATAAAGCTAAAGGTCCTACTTAAAGATTCTTGTGGACTGTTTCAGCTGCTGCAGATCATGCAAAAGGTGAACAAAAATGTTTTAGAGCAACCGCAACAGAGCAAAGGTGAGAAGAGACACAAACACTGTGGCATAATGTGGATGCTTCTATTTGTGCACTTCCATGTATGTATTTCTTTGGGTAGTGTATTCATTTCAAAAGGTGTTCTCATGGGAAATTTGCCCGTGATTGTCGTACTAGGTTTGATAGTTTGTGAAAAATTAAAAATTGTCCAGCCTCTAACCACAAGTCTTGAGTTGAAATTTCAAACTTAGCCAGAAATATGAGATGCTTAGTAACTCCAGATTTTGAGATAACAACTTGAAATGTCGAATTAGCTCTGCCTGCCAGTTTTTGTGTTTTGTTTTTTTCCAGTGGTGGAAACAAACTTTTATGGACTTGTGACTTGCTAGCCTTACCTGGCATCGAACCTTGTTTTCATTTGTTATTTAAAGGACTTCCATATAAGACTTTTTGACAGTTGTAGGTAGGTTTCTTTGATGCTGAATTTTTCTGCTCTTTTTACACCTACTCTCAATGCAGTATGTGCATTATTTTTCTATTTTTAGTTTTTAATGGCAATCAATAAACACTTTTTAGGTGCATTATCTCCTCCTTCTGGCAGTAGTAGTCCATTACATAGCATCAGATGCCTGCAGAAACAATGGATATACAGTATATCTTAACATAGTATAGATAAAATATTTTATTAAATATTCAAAAAGTGTGCCCATCCCTACTAAGCTTCCAGCATTTCACATTCTACCTATTTATAGCTATGACTAGACCATCCACATATTTGTAGTGCAGCTAAATTTATGGGGATGTAGTAGCTTCCAGGAGTCTCATCTGGAAACCTTGCAGTGACATAAAGACACCCCACCACTGCAATGAAACAAAAAAATTTCCCTTTTAAAGCTTTGGTTTGTATGCAGACAAATGATATGAAATGTATTAATTTGTGAATGGAGATGAAAGGGGATAAAAGTCACCTGTCAGCTTCCTCCATCAGCCAACGAGTTCCTGATGGGACCTTCCTAATTACTTTACAGACACTAGACTGGTAGTTTTGATAATGAAATAGTATTATATAAAACATAAATTTATTTATTTTTTTAGTGTCAGTGTTCGTCAAGTTTTCTGTCCCTCAGTTTTCATTCTGGTACCCCTGCATCAGTCCTCTGAGGAAACCCACCTTCGTGTGTGACACAGTTGCACAAAAAAACAGGGGAAGAGTTTTTCTCAGAGTGCTCCTTGGTCAGTAGGAGAGCGGATATTATGTACTGTCTCTTCAGGGTGACTCGCAACATAGCTGACTTCAGGGGCCAAGTGAGAGTTATCATCTCAATGCCCTGACAGGTGCTGCTCATGGCAGCAGAGCAGCCAACAGCGTGTCCCACAGAGCATTGCACGTCAGCAATGGGTTGGGTCGATTTCCTGAGGCGGGGACATATGTTGTTAGCACTTGAACTGTCATTCTCTTCACATCTAATCCAGTTTATGACAGGCATTTTGGTGGCTTGTATGTGTAGATGTTTTTGTATTATTTTCAGATTAGGCTATTTCAGGTAACGTGGATAATGTCATTTCCCCTGCCAAATCCCATCCTGCGATACCTGTGGGATTGTGTGTGTGGTTGTCAATGTTGTCATTTTAATCAGCACCCCTGTGCGCTTCCCCTGTAGAGCTGTCATTTGTTGAGTGATGGTTGTACAGCTGTCACTGTTTATACCATTTAAATCCTGTGACAGGCAGGGGAGAGATTACCAGCCTCTTACCTGTTGCTTTAATCAAAGGAATGATTACTGCACTGCTGGATGTTACTTGGAATAGTGCCTACTAAAAATACACTCATACTGCATGTGTGTTGACACACATGCAGAGAAAGAAGAGATGTAGCAAGAAACATTTATCTTTTGTTTGATATTGTGTATTCATGACTGAACTCTATTAGCTTTGCTGTGGCTGGAGTTTCCATGGTAGCACCATTCATTTCCAGTTTGTTAGCTTTGTGTGCTCAAAGTGTAAAATATTGATATGTCCACTCAGCAGCAGCAGCATTGCCTATTTTCTTTTTATTGTTAGTAGTTGTAGTAGCAGCAATGGTGGTATTTTACATAGTTTCCTACTCCAGTTCATCTCATTTTGATGGGTGAAAGATGCCTGGTGAAACAGTAGGAAGCAAGCATTATTAAACTCTTCTTTTTATAGTGCTTGCTTCCTACTGTTTCACCAGGCATCTTTCACCCCATCAAAAATGAGAATGAAGTAGGAAACTATGTAAAATACCGCCATTCTACTGACTCCTAACAATAAAAAGAAAATAGGCAATGCTGCTGCTGCTGAGTGGACATATCAATATTTTACACTTTTAGCACACGACTAACAAACTGGAAATAATGGTGCTACCATGGAAACTCCAGCCACAGCAAAGCTAATAGAGTTCAGTCATGAATACACAATATTCAAAACAAAAGATAAAATGCTTCTCT
>JAMQGT020012788.1:0-15347 GCA_024447675.2 Pterophyllum scalare | reverse complement strand
CTGTTTGCTAAATGCAGTGACAGCAGAGCTCCAACAATGAAGCGGTGAAATCCTCAGCCTGGTGCAAGGGCATCTAAGCAAGGCGCAGCGCCTGGCGATCAACCACTAGCTAGAACACTGTCCGTGGTTAATGGGCTTCTCTCTTTTGCTACATGCTTATGAACATTACAATATTCTTTATGTTATTTTAGCAAGGCTTAATCTTTTTGGGTTTGTGGTAGCCTAGCTGAAAAAGATGGCGTGAGTTTATAGCATAAGCTTAGATAAATGTGTCCATTTTACCGACCTCTGATGGCAGTTGTTGTGTTAAAGGCCAGCCATCCCAGCATGAACTGAGGGCAGTGATCAGTTCAAATCATTCACAAATAACAAATACACCAACACCTTTCTTTTTACTTGCGCAAGGAGGATAAACCTCGTCCTCTGTGAGCTCAGCTCCTGAACCAAGGGAAGTGACCTCTCACTGAACAAAGAGGAAGTGGTCTCCTGGTTATCAGCTTCCTTGCACCGGTTTTATTGAGAACTTTCAGAGTAAGAGTCATGTGGTGTATCATCCATGACTTCACACTAAATGTAGTTCAAAGCAGGTAATAAACATTGGAATGCATTCGCATGGTTTCACACAAAGATATTACTTTTACAACCAGTTCCTTCCTGGCTCCTTCCCAAGCTGGTATGGCAATAAAGAAACTCAGGAATGTGAACGAGGCTTTTATGTGTGCTCTGTGAGAACTCAAACAATGAAGTAACAGCTTCAGTGCCCTTCTGAAGGAAGTGACACTAAATCTCCTTATTTAAGTAAGGCAGAAACAACAGTATATAAAACAAGATGAAACATACACAAAAGATATGGTAAAATACAGAAAACATGATAATATACCTAACAGGCAGGGCCTTGGGGCCCCAGGCACCTGAGAACTGCCCGGCAGACCTTGACCTCAACCTTGACCTTCACCCCACCCACCCTGCCCCATCCATCCATCCATCCATCCATCCATCCATTCTCTTCCGCTTATCTGGGGCCGGGTCGCAGGGGCAGCAGCCTAAGCAGAGGGACCCCAAGTCGTTCCCAGGCCAGAGATGTAATCTCCAGCGTGTCCTGGGTCTACCATGGGGCCTCCTCCGGTGGGACATGCTCCGCCCCCTGATTACTAACATTTGGAGAACAAAAAAGAAAAGTTGAATTCACATATTTTGATAGCATAGGGTCAGAATTAAGGACATCACCAACAATGAACCAGACCTCACAGGATAAAGAGTAAAGCCTTTTTTTTTTTTTAGATGACGTGGCTGGTATCAGGTCCGGTCTCATACTCAAACATAAATGTATTACATTGTTTCACTGATTAAACATTGACATCGTAACGTTTGCTTTGCTTGTTCTGAAGAAATGTCGATCAGGCAATCAGACAGTGTTCTGGAACAGGATGAGGGTGTTGAGCCAATAAAATCCCTGGGTCATTTTTCAGGCTAAATTGATGTTTGCATTTCTTTTGTGTGTGTGCGCGTGTGTGTGTAGTCACTGTGTACGACTTCTTTTCAGCGTTTCACACCAGTGCATAGGTGTATTTAAGAACAGTTGTCTTCAGCTCTCCTCACAGGAAGACTGCAGACAGAGAAGTACGAACAGAAGGTAATGTTGCAACAGGTTTCTTTTTTTAATACCAAATTACTGCTCTCAGTGCAGGGTTGTAAACTCACTGCAAATGTAACATGTCTTTATCAAAGGTTATCCTCACATTTGACATCTCCACCATGAAGACGCTGACTGTGTCTCTGCTCGTGTGCACTATGGTGCCTCTCATCCAGGCTTTTTGTGAGTATTCAAAGGCGGCTGTGTAAAGCAGAAGCATTTGAGCATTTTTGCTTTACTGCTATAGATACTTTGTAGATGTTTGCAAATTTTACAAAGAAAAACGAGTGATTAGAGAATATCTTTAAATGTTTCTCCAAAGTGTTAAGTGTTCATTAACACTTTATCTTTGTGACACTTAATTTATTAGACAGTGTAAACTTTCCCTTTGCTTAGCATGAATGTGAATCTTTCCTAAATAATTTATGATAATATGTAAGCTTATGATATGCTGTAATTATACTTTTTAAAAGGACATGCTGAGTAACTGAATTTAATTTTAATTCTTCATTTTGGCTGTCTGTCTTTGTATTTCTTTTTGAATGCCGTTACTAACACTGTGTCAAAGAAACTGCACTCAGTGGCAGCATCACAGGGGGCACATTAAAAAATGTGAGCTTCAAATTGTTTTTGCAGTTCTTCCAGGTTACTATCACGAGCACCCGACAGAGAAAGATTCTCCGACAGTGCAACCTGCTGCAACAGGTGAATATTTTTCAGTGAATACCTTAAGATCCACATGTAAATAATTAAAACAGCACATGTCCCACAGTAGTAACTGCAACCAATAAAATTTTCGACTCATGCAGATGCAGACAGTTGGGGAATGCCATCATTTCTTCCCAGTTGGTTTAAAGGAATATTAATTCATCTTAGCTATTTCAGTAGCATACATTAGATTTTTGCCCCAAAGCTGTAAAATGAAGAGTAACTGCAGGTAAGCTTTGCATTGGCAGCTCAGTATCAACTTTTCTTCTGCATTTGTCTTCAGAGGGCCAGTTTGGTGGCTGGTCTCCATGGTGCCCAAAGGGATGGAGTATGCACAGTCAACAGTGTCTCCTCTTTGTTCCCACAAAAATGACGTGGGAGGAGGCCAAGGTAACCAGGATGTTGTTTGTTTGTTTGTTTTTAAAAGTTTTCCTGTCAAATAATTTTTACACTAAAACTCTGCAAACTTGGTGTCCATTACTAATGTAAATTTTTCCTGGTCGCTCCATGCTGTTTGTTTATCTCCACCATAGAAAAACTGTGGGGTCGTGGAGGGCAGCTTGCATCTGTGTATAATGACCTTCAAGCTGAAGAGATACGTAAGGAGACGCAGCGTTCTGGATATAATCGTGGACAGTTTTGGGTTGGAGGACATAATACTCCAGGGGTAACTAACATGATGACTAATAGTTTGTGAAACAATTTCATTTTTAATGAATACAAATTTGCATTATAATGAATTTTTCTTTAACAGAATCCTTCTTGGGCCTGGAGTGATTATATGGGTGTGTCTGCTTTTGCTGACTTTTGTCGTGGAAAATACAGCCAAACATGAGAACCACTGTTTGCAGATAACTTTTGGTGGTAAGTCTAAAAAGTTAGTTGGGTTTATCAATTTGAGTTATAACAAACTGATTAATAATACAGCGAGTGTTTTAGAAACTTACGCCAAAGTGGATTTTGCTTTTCTTGGAATGGGATTATTGTTATGTAGAACAGTGTTTCTTCTCCTAGAATGTTTACAATTTGTCTTTATAGTGATGCATCATAAAAGTATTCATTTTATAAATAAAATAGTCCAGAATCTTCTAAGATTGTTGAAATCCATCATTCAAAGAAACTACTTAAATATCCACAGCATGTCCTTTGTCCTCTCTATCAGGCCCAACTGGTCATAGCAGATGACTGCCCCTCCCTGAGCCTGGTTCTGCTGGAGGTTACTTCCTGTTAAAAGGAAGTTTTTCCTTCCCACTGTCACCAAGTGCTTGCTCGTAGGGGGTTGGTTTTACTGCTGGGTCAGGGATCAATGCCAGGGCCTGCCCTTGGCCACCACCTGACACACACATTGCACCCAACCCTTATGCCTTCTGCAGGTGTCTCCTCTTTGGGCTGCGCCCAGCCGGGCACCACGGACTAATGCCTGGTCACCAGAGGCTCTCCCTTGAGCTCCCTCCACAAGTCTGACAAATGGCGGAAGGTTTCCGCTTTGGTGGGCTCAGAATCTCACCTCTGCTTTTTGTGGATGATGCGGTCCTGTTGACGTCAACAAGTGGTAAACTCCAGCTTGCAGTAGAACAGTTTGCAGCTGAGTATGAAATGGCCGGGATGACAATAAGCAACTCTAAGTCTGTGGCCATGGTCCTCAGATGGAGAAGGGTGGAGTGCTCTAAGGAGTTTAAGTATCTTGGGGTCTTGTTCACGACTGACGAGAAAAGGGAACGGGAGATTGACAGATGTATTGGGGCTGCATCTGCCCGTGATGCGGACGCTGCACTGGTCCGTCATGGTGAAGAGGGAGCTGAGTGTGAAAGCAAAGCTGTCAATTTACGGGTTGATCTACGTCCCTACCCTCACTTATGGTCACGAACTTTGGGTAGTGACTGAAAGAACAAGATCACAAATACAAGCAGCAGAAATGAGCTTCCTCTGAAGGGTGGCTGGCCTCTCCCTCAGAGATGGGGTGAGTAGTGCAGCTATTTGGGAGGGGCTCAGAGTAGAGCCGATGCTCCTGTACATTGAAAGGAGCCAGTTGAGGTGGTTCGGGCATCTGACTAGGATGGGCGCCTCTTGGGTGAGGTGTTCTGGGCAAGTCCTTCCAGGAGTAGGCCCCAGAGCAGAGCCCAGGACACACTGGAGAAATTATATCTTTCGGCTGGCCTAGGAACGCCTTGGGTTCCCCCCTGATGAGCTGGAGAGGGAGGCCTGGGCTTCTCTGCTTAGGCTGCTGCCCCCACAGCTCGGCCACTGATAAACAGAAGAAAATGGATGGATATTTAAATGGTTGTGTAAGCGTAAGTTATGTGTATAACAAAGTGGGCACAAGAGAGTAAAAAACTTTGGGGAGTCCGAAATTCAGCATGATGATAAAGCTCACTGACCACGGAGATCTGGAATAGCGTTAGTTACATTGTGTATGCATGCAGCAATGGATGATATAGCATGTAACTAATTAACAAGTGGACAAATTATATATATATACAATTTTTTTAAAAATATACGAGCAGATATACTGAAACCTTTATGGTTGAACACTGTTGGAAACTTTTTAACTTTTGCTAATTTGAATTCCAGATTACAGAGGACATCTGAGTTTCACTGTCACTGAGACTGATTCCTGTGGTTTTGTTTCTTGCAGACAGAACGAGAGGATGCTTGGATGACATGAAGTGCGAGACGAAGCTGCCATCTGTCTGTGGCTATATTATCATGTGATCTCTCAAATAATGCAGTCCAGTACCCCATTAATCAAAACACTTGTGTGATGTGTCTTTCTACCACTGTGTCATTCTGAATAGTCCAGCTGGATTTTCTGCTTCAGAAGTCTGTAAAATTTAAAGAATGCTTTCCGCATATCTTTATTTTGCAGACTGAACTGACATTCCTATTCTTATGCAAATTAAAACACTTAAGCAATGACAAACAAACTAGTGGTCTTTGATTGTGTTACATCAACACTTATATTATATTCATAACACAACATACAGTAAGTCATCTTTAGTTTAAGCTTATACTAATTTCATACATTTCCTTTGAGCAGCTCTTGTGAAAGTGATCTATGAAGAGGAAAAGATATTTTTTAGGAAAGGAAAAAAAACCCAACTCCAGCAGAACAAACTTAAATCAAATAATTCCTGCTATAAAGTAATTCAGTATATTACTCTCTGGTACCATAATTATGGTTATGGTTTTGTCGGCATATTGAACAAACCTCCTCTATGCTTCCATGGATTTATGTGTATTTAAATTCTCATTTGCTCACTTAGTGTTTATATATTATTACATGGACATAAAGGATAGAATATACTAATGAGAACTGTGAGAGGGAGGAGAAAGATCAGCATGTGGCAGATGAAGACCGCACAGAGCTGTGAGCTGTCACCAAGACAGAGGTAAACAGCGTCTACTAATGCCTCCCTGATGGCATCACGAGAGGAGAGAGAGCGCTGGTGAATGAGCAGTAAGGGTTAAAATAAATATGGCACTATGACAACATGAAGGTGGTTGTTCTTTCTGTTTCTGGCAAAAATATCTGTAGAAATGGTGCTGACAAGTTTTTGGAGAGTCCATATGGATCCGTCTCAGATTAACCCAATCTGTAATTCGTCATAATTTGTCAGCTGAACCTCTTTAAAATGCTCTTCTGTTGCCTTATTTTTCTCATTGTTGCTTTGATGCTTTCTGTTTTTTATCTTTGTCTTTCATTCAGTGTCGTTGCTCACACTGTCAGTGGGAGGAAATCACAAAAAAGAAGACAGCCCATAATAACACGAGGAAGTAAGTCTCTACTCATTGCACAGTTTTAGCACCTGATATGCATTTCTTTGTAACACAGCTACAACATAGCTTTTCCCCATGAAAAGGATTATTTTGAATTATAAAATGATAACTACATGATGCTGGATAGCTTAATCTACAATAATGTTTGCTTGTTAGGTTGGTATTTTGTGCCAATGATTTGCTACCTTGAGACATTTCTTGAAAACTTGTGCTCCCCCACCACAATTTTTTCAAAGTTTATGTCCCCCCCATAGCATCCTCTAAAAAAGATGAACAAATATAAATTGTATAAGTGAATGTGATCTTTTTTTTTTAGGTTTGTGGTTCACTTTGTTTTATTGGGAGTATTTTAATTTAAAATAGAAAAATTCTATGTCAGGTTATGTCATGTAATAGAAAATGCTATCATATATGTAAGTACCAAATTTCAACATAAAGAAAATTGACTGCTATAGGAATAATGAAAAAGAAATGCCAATCATAAGAGGGATCTTTTTTTGATTTCAGTAACCTTGACCTTTGAGCTTGAAAATAAAGTTATATATTCCTGGGCCCTTAAGGAATATTTCCACAAAGTTTCATCAATTTTGGCTAAAAATGTTCTGAGTTATATTGCTAACAGACAGACAAACAGGGGTGAAAACATATAAACATTTCAGAGCTGTTAGCTGCAGAAGTTGTATGTACACCTGTTTTTATCATATTTTGTCATGTTACTGCCACCTACTGGGAATGGAACATATTGTAAATTATAAAATTATATGACTACACTACACTACAGCTAATTCCAAACAAGAAGAGTGTGTCTCCTTCACAGTGGTGGTGTTTAATTATTATTGCCAACCTATTGTTTGCAATAATGACTCAGTTGTTCAAAATTAATTAATTGCTTCCTTACTTTGTTATTAAGATTGTTTAAAAAAGGTACTCTCAGTAGTTTATATTTATTGTGATTTTAGCATTTTTTACTCCTTGTTCTTATATAGTCATTTCTGTTTTAAAATATGTATTCATATAAGCAAGAAATTATATATAGGGCAGCACGGTGGCGCAGTGGTTAGCAGTGCTGCCTCACAGTTAGATTAACATTGATTCCACCTTGGCCCAGCCCCCTCTCTCTCTGTGTGGAGTTTGCATGTTCTCCCCGTGTCTGTGTGGGTCTCCTCCCACAGTCCACAGACATGCACTTACTGAGGTTAGGTTAATTGGCCATTCTAAATTGCCCATAGGTGTGAATGTGAGTGAGTGAGGTTGTCTGTCTCTCTGTGTTGACCCTGCGACAGGCTGGCGACCTGTTCAGGGTGTACCCTGCCTCTCGCCCTATCACAGCTGGGATAGGCTCCAGCCCCCCTGCGACCCTGACCAAGCTAAGCAGAAATGTATGTATATATAAATAATATGAATAAAGTCACTAAGGCTCATACACTCCTTTGAGATCTACTGAGACCTGGTAATTATGTGTTCTAGAAGTACTTCCAGGGGATTTATGGCTGGAAGTACACTACTGCCAGGAGTGAAAATTTCAGGCTTTCGTCTTTAAAAGTTTTAAAATATTCATGTTCAAACAGTGCCACACATTTCAATGTATATCACACACAAGCTCATTTACATTAACTTGATAATACGCCACACTGACTGTTGTGAAAGTGATAAATGCAATTTGAGCATGAGGGCTCTACCACAGAGAATTTCAAGCTTTCCTATCTGGCATCGATGCTGAATATGGGGACCTACTGTACCACTGGCAAAAGGCCCATCTTTCTGCTAAAAAAGTGAAATGTGCGCCTATGATCACATCTCAGTACAAAATTTATTCAGCGCTTCCAAGATTTCTCTAATGCTGTTCTCAACTCTCTTCCTGACAGATGCAGAGGAAGTGGAGGAGAGTCTACAATTAGAACTTATCGTAATGCAATGTGTTCTCTGAAAAAAAAAATCAGCTTCTCTCCCTGTCTGATTTCTACAGTAGGTCAGGGGTTTAAATCCCAGCCAGGGCATGCATCCACTAAGGGTCCCCAGGTTAGACCCCCCCATGCTACCGAAGCCTACTTTGGACTATGAGCGAGAGATATATGATTGAAACTATATCAGCTTGGATGTTGCCCGGATTAACAAGGTCTGCATCCAGTGTTGAGGGACCAGGGCATACTGACGATTAGTGTGCTACTGCAACAAGGTTACGAGACGAGAACTGAGAACTGTTGGAATGCTACTACACATGTAATCTAACAGGACTAATAATTAACAAGACTACATAAAGTACTCTCTGAAAGTCTACTAGAAGATGTGAATGCAGCACTACTGACAATCCCTGCTATCACTGACACCAACCAGCTGATGTATACCACGGCAACAGTGATCCTTGAGGTGCTTGGCTATAAGATGAACAGCCACAAGGAGTGGTACCCTCCATGGAAAAGGATCTAAAAGCAGACCACTGAAACCTCCCTGAACAGGCTCCAGTAACAGGTTTTCAGGTCTGTTGGCTCTCACTGCAGGGCGTCATTCTTCTCTGAACTGGAGCCCCGATTCCTCCCTGGACAACACTGGTTTCAGATGATGTGTTAGTTTCTTTAACACTGATGTTTTCCATGAATGGGTTGTTACCCCAGACACAACCCCCAACCTGGACATCCAGGGTGCAAGATTTTAGTCTGGCCTCTACCGCACCGACCTGTTCGGCATGGTTGAACCTGCCGCATGCACAGTGCTCCTGCTGATATAGCTCTGGGTGTCATCAAGGCACTATACCATGACAAGGTAAGTGCAACAACTAGTGAGAGTGTGCTTTGGATAAAGCTACTGCACAGATTTTCACCTATCATGGGGTCTCTGGAACCTTACCCCCGCAATAGGTACACATTGGTTCAATTTATTTTCCTCATCCAAGCTTGCTGGGGTGGCTTAGAAATTGAGTCTTATGCACATGTAAACCTGGTCCTACAAGTTTTCCAGTCTATTCATTTTCCATCTGTCATATCTTTGGAATAAAGTAAAGAATTAGGATGTATACTATATTGCCATAAGTATTTGCTCTTTTTTTCACAAACTAATGCACTTGAGTAGAAACCCATTCTTAATCTATAGGGTTTAAAGACAAAAACCTGGATGACCTCCATACTTCTAAATTCAGATAAAACTGAGGTTATTCTACTCGGCCCTAAAAAAAAACAGTGTCTAACCAGATCCTTACTTTGGATGGTATTCTTTTAGCATCCAGTAACACTTTGACAAGTCATTGTTGACCAGGACATGTCCTTCATGCATTAAACACAATATGAAGGACTGCTTTCTAGTATTTGCGCAATATCTCTAAAATTAGAAACATCCTGTCCCAGAGGTATGCTGAAAAACTAGTTCACTTACTACTTCTAGGCTGGAGTGTTGTAATTGTTATTGCTAGGCTGTCCTAAAAGCTCCCTGAAAAGCTTAAAACTTTCCTTTCTGATCACTCTTATAGATATAGAGGGCTGGATTAGGTGACCCTGAACCATCCCTTTGTCATGTAACACTGTGTGGCAAGTAGGAAGAGGACCCAAAATGGCTGGACTTGACCAAACACTAGTGATGGCACTGCTGATGCTTCCATACATGCTTCAAACCCAGACCTTAAAATCGCATAGAACTACTGCTTCGAAGCTTGTTTTATAACTACAAACGTTACAAAACTTTCAAGAACAAAAAAAACAACAAAAAGAAATGGACCCCCAACACGTATATTTACTGTAAAAATTCATAATAGTATTCTTAAGAGATCTATTTGAATACAGTGAACTCAATGTGAGTTTAAGATATTTGAGCTTTGTGACACGGCACATTATCCTGCTGGTCATAAAGGAACGGACATGGTCAGCATCAATAGTCAGGTAGGCTGTGGTGTTTAAACAGTACTTCACAGCATTACACAACAAGGAGCAGCCTGAACCACTGCTAGAACCAGGATGGATCCATGATATCCCAAATTCTGGGTCTAACACTCAGTGTTGCAGCACAACTTGAGACTCATCAGACCAGGAATCTTTTTTTTTTCGTTTGTCTAAATGTGCTCCGGAGCTGGAACAGGAGAGCTAACAGCAAGTGACAGGTAACATACTGCTTGTGCTGTTACAGGCACTGAAAATGGCCACTTACCATCCACTGGGAGTCCCTCCCTCCTGCTCCAGGGGCGTACCTGCTTTCCACTATAAACACGCCCCTTTGAGTCAATTAGGAGATGGTGCTCTCTTTGCAAAAAACTTTAACTTGCATAGTTTCAAATAATTTTGATAGGTTTTATTTTAAACTATTTTCTCCTGCTGAAATATAAAAACTTAAAGTTATGTTTTGAAAATGTAAAAAAAAGATGGATAAAATTTTACAGTCAGTTTGACCATTCAGATATTTTGCACTGCAAGACACAGTGAGAATCGCCAAAACTATTCCAGGCAACTATTTATTTGTTCATCCATTTCTATTTAATATAATAAATATATACAATTTAAAAGAAAATGAAACAAAAAAATCCACACCAAGTTCCTGATACTACAGATCCAAAAGCAGTTGTGCAGGTTATGTCTGATAGTCTGATAGATGTGATCATGCTTTCTAGTACCTGTCAAAAGACATGCAGCAGCATTTTGGACTAAATGCAAACGATGAACAGATGATCGTTCAAGACCTGAATAGAGACAATTACAGTAGTCCAATCTAGAGGGGATGAACGTATTAATAAGTTCTTCAAGGTCCTTTGGAGGAAGGTTTTTGCTTTGGAAATTAGTCGTAACTGATAAAAACTGGTCTTTACAACTGTGTTCACTTGCTTCTCAAGTTTAAAGGAACAATCAAAGTGGACGCCAAGATTTCTAACGCTCATGCAACAGTAAGAAGCAAGTACCCCGGGGTCTTGTTCACGAGTGACGGGAGAAGGGAACGGGAGATTGACAGACAGATTGGGGCTGCGTCTGCAGTCTGTCATGATGAAGAGGGAACTGATGCACCTATTATACTTTGTTCATTATTATGATGACAGATATGGCATTATGGGCATTATGTCAGAAATGTATGTAAGAAGCACCTGGTGTGGAGATGGGCTTCAGTGTGACTTCCAGATAATGCAGAAACTACTGACCAGATAAAGAAGCATAAATAATATGCACTATGTAAACTTTACCAGTTGGATACATAGGAAGTTATCATGTATGCTTTCATTAAAGTAACCTGATCTGCTGGGGCTGTGGCTAGGCTTGAGGTTTTGGCTTATCTAAAATAACGTTATGTTCAATTTCCTAATATTCCATTACTGTCTCTAATGGCATATAAAATTGTTCTGAGACTGGGTTAAAAACAGTTTAAAAGACATCTAGAAGAAAAATATGCCCCTTTACATTTAAGTTGGTTGAAAACAGAAAGTTCATCTCAACACCTCTTAAACTTATGAACCTCCTTCCATCCATTCATCCTTCCATTTATCCTTTTCCGGGTCATGGGAGACTATCCCAGCTATCACGGGGCAAGAGGCGAGGTACACCCTGTATAGGTCGCCAGCCTGTCGCAGGGCTAACAGAGAGAGACAGACAACCATTCACACCCATGGGCAATTTAGAATCATTAATTAACCTAACCCCACTAACTGCATGTCTTTGGACTGTGGGTGGAAACCAGAGTACCCAGCGAAAACTCACACAAACACGGGAGAACATGCAAGGTGGATAACCCAAGCAGCAGTGCTGCTGAATATATTTTGACTTTACAGCTTTCCAGTGTGAAAGCTTTTTATCCTACAGTTTTAATCAAAGAGAACAAAATCTATTTTTCAGTCAAGGTTAGCACAGGAAACCTGATCTATTGATGCCTGGTGCCTGATAAGCCAATTTTGCTATATTTATTTCACCACATAAAACATAGAAAGATATCTGACTTGTAGAAAAATACATTATCATATCCACAGTTTGGCAACAGCCTTGATAAAATTCTAAAGAAGTTGCAACTTTTAAAACTTAAGTTGAGACATAATTTCCCAAGAGTTATTGTTCCATCACTGACATCTAATATAGGAACTAAACTGTCACTTGCTGAAGGAACACTTCTCTATATGACAAAATAATTCACTGAGATCAATGTGCAAAAAATAGCATTTGGCCTCAGTTTCTCCACCTGTTCCCTTGTAATGGTGAAAGAAAAGGCTGGGCTGAAATTGGTGGAGAGGAGCCTTGCATAGGCATCACAATGTTTTTAGATGAGACAGTATCATGTCGAGGTTGGTAGCATAAATTTATTAAAAAGTAATGTTAAAATCAATAGGTTGTTCCTAAGACAGCAGTCATAATCCTCAGCAACAAAGAAAATTAATTAAAACATTTTTCACCAGCATTGGCTTACCATGCTGTCCTAGAGCTCAAACAGCACCGTGTACCTGCCAGTGATCCCCTGACTGATCTAATATTTATTTTAATTCAATTAAGTTCACTTCAGATATGGTTTATTTTGTCAAGACACATCATTAAAACCGTGAACACAATTTATTAAATGTAAACATCTATATTAAAATATGGTGAAGCTGAAAGGCTTTGCTGTTGCCTAGTTATCTAGTCATCTCTGAAAACAGCAAAGAGGTTACATTATAAATTATTGACAACTCATATCCAATGACTCTCTTGAGACAAAGAAAAAAAGTCTATGCAAGTGCAGATGAATCTGGCTAAATCCAAAGAAGCATGTGTACTGAGCATTAACTGATGTGGTAGCTTAAATAGCAAACAGCTAAATTCACCTCAGTCTTCAGCAGTGCCAGTAAGCCCACTCCCCTCCAAACATCACGAGAGGAAAAAGTTAGTTTAATAGATCAAATGTTATCTGACACTTTAGAGATGTAATAGAGCATCAACCCGGCAGAACTTGTATCTGCACCTTTTTGCAAAGCATACAGAGAAAAAGGTCCCGAGTGTACCCACAAAAGCTATATGCATGATAAAGTTCCACTAATAAACAAAACAAAACAAAAAAACTGATGGCAATGGTATAGGTCACAAAAAAATCATCTAGACATTCTTCTGGTCAAAGTGGAAATAAGTAAAAGTGTTATTTGAACTGCTTTACAACTCGGTTAGGGTAGGGTTAGGGTTAGGGTTAGGGGTTAGGGTTAGGGTTAGGGTAGGGTTAGGGTTAGGGTAGGGTTAGGGTTAGGGGTTAGGGGTTAGGGGTTAGGGTTAGGGTTAGGGTAGGGTTAGGGTTAGAGTTAGGCTTAGGGTTAGGGTTAGGGGTTAGGGTTAGGGTTAGGGTTAGGGTTAGGGGTTAGGGTTAGGGTAGGGTTAGGGTTAGGGTTAGGGTAATGGCATGTCCATTACACATAATTATAGAATATAAACATTTCATCAACCTGTAATTTTTTTAACGGTGGCCTTTTTCGTATCAATTATTCCCACATTTCAAAACATCCTATTTTCCTGCCTCTTGTAATTTTACATTTAAATACATACGATCATGGAAGATGACTCAAAAGAAGTGTATAAAAAAGAAAAGAAAAACTAGGACACTCAGTAGAGCACATACCTTGCCTATCTTAAGTTTTCTATGTGCCAATACTATGCTGCAATTACCCAGTGTTGTAATGTTCCTTCAGGTTCAGCTATATTCTGGTATTAGTTGCATGTCACGAGCTTTATTTATTACTGTACGAGACTGAATTGTTTTTTGACCCTATAATTTTCAGCATTCTGGATCATTAGATCTGGAATCGTCCTTCAATTATGAACAAACTTTGCTACATGACAGAACTTACGTCCATGGTGCACCTAATTCTTTTTAGAGGATTCTGACTCATCCTCGTAAATGTGTGAATATTGTCCCTGTCGAGTCCTTTAAACATTTTTTTTCCCTGTTTCAGTGCCGGCCGGAACTCGAAGCGGCTTGGAGGATCCACAGAGGATGCCGACCAACTCAGCTCGACTATATTTTCTTTATTCGTTTCAAACGGGCATTTCAGCAATTAAAGGAAGTTAATGAAGTAGGCTGAAAACCTAAAGAAGGGAAACACAAATTCACATTAAATTTACAGACGTGCGTTCAAACATTTGACTGGTACTGCATCTCCTGATAAACCACATAAAGCAATATGATTACCAGTATCTCAAACAGCCAAGAATATTTGTGTTTTATCCTTTCAGATTTTAAAGGTTTTAGAGATCAATCGTGAATTTCTTTATTCCAAAGTTTTAAACTCATGGATTTCATATTAAAACAAGCATGTACATCAGTTACTTTAACTAGACCAAGCTTTCAACAAGACATTGAAAGTGTGGCAGGTTTGCTTTGGTTTAATTTATACAATTTTCTCTCCTCCTCTGCCTAGGCCTGCAAACTCGTACCAGTCCATCCAAACTATAAACTAATAACAAAAAAATGATCACATGCATAAGTAGCTGAATCATTTTTCCGATCTCACAATGGTATCCTTTTAAAAATGCTTGCATCCAGATTGTGATCCAGATCACCACCAATATTTACTCAGTTGCTCCTTGTACTGCTCCCAACAACTCCGGAAAGTTTTATCGAACTCCATTATCCTGTCCGAGATATCCTGCTAACAGACAGACAGACAGAGCAATGCAATAAAAAACATAACCACCCTCCACCTATTGGTTGATGAGGTAACGAAAAAAAAGACAGAAATGAAAGCTGGATAAAATATGAGGTGGAACAGTCCGGGGTGGCCAACTCCAGGCCTCGAGAGCCGGTGTCCTGCAGCTTTTAGATGTGTCCCTGATCCAACACACCTGAGCTCTCGAGGCCTGGAGTTGGACACCCCTGATGACCTGTAGCATCTCCTTAAGGATAGAAGGAAGAAATCAAGAATCAGTCACCATGCATGAGAAGCAGCTGTTTGCTAACTGTTTAACAGGTAAGCTAAATAAAGTTACGGTAGCATCTTTTAGGCCTCTGTGGGGCCTTTTACGTTTTTTATATTTGATCTATTTTTGTTTCTATATGTATAGTTTTGCACTCGTCGTTGGCACTCTCACTTTGATGTTTCGTTACTGTGGACTGTAGTTTTTCTTGCTGCTGTAACACAATAATTTTCCTTGTGGGATCAATAAATTATCTATCTACCTATCTATCTTACAGTTTCTGAGCTCAACCTTTTTCAAGGCTTCTCATCACAACTCGTATTATTGCAAATGGTCTGAAATCGTTTAAAGATTTCAGATAACTGGATTTAGAAACAAGGACTACAGCATCTTTCTATACATGCTGT
>JAMQGT020012787.1:0-81340 GCA_024447675.2 Pterophyllum scalare | reverse complement strand
CAATCGCACACCCAAACATGCACAACTAGATAGCGACACACAGGCATGTGCACACCATCACACACAGACCGACACTCATGCATGCACAAACTCAGAAGCAAGGAGTCTAATTGGAAGTGCTAAGGCTCAAGAAGTTCTCCTTCATCTCACAATGCTGTAATTGAATCTGAGACGTGTGTGTAAGTGCGGGGGTGTGTGTGCGTGTGGGTGGGTGTCTGTGTGTGTGTGTTCAGCTGATTCAGGAGTTTCCTTTGACAGTAACAGTAAAACAGAAATGTGTATTTTTCCTTCTGTTAGGAGCAGGTCTGTCCTCCCATTCCTGACTATCTTCTCCCCCAAACCAGCTCCGTTTGTGGGGTTGATGCTGGCATTCAGTTCAAATTCAAACCCAAGCAGTTTTTAAGCACCACATTATTTCCCCACAAACTGATGATTTGGTCATATGGGTCTTTGGTGAAAGGCAAGTCACAACCTTCACAACTGAATGATGTTATTTCACTGACCAACATGTCTGGATTGAATATATTTTTGGTAATAAAATATAACCTATTGAGCCAAATGTTAATTTAGAGTTGGCATTCTTCAAAACGCTTTTTGCATTTTGAGTACTTTTTGTGTGAAATTGTTATTACAGAGACTTTTGCTGGTGAATAAGGCTCTTACCGCTATGCTGTGAGACAAAGGAAGTTCAATTTGTTCCTGAAAACACTCCTCTGCTTGGACAAGTGCAAACAAAAAGAACTATCAGCACACAATGAGGCATGAACAATGTACTAATGATCTGCCATCACAGTATCACTGTTACACAGTACAGCAGAAAAAGGAACAGAGCTCTTTTTTTTATATAGCTGCCCTTTATTAAGGAAATTATTTGGTTCCACATGGTAAAGTTATCATTAAAAAGGTTCAGTCTCATATGGAAAGGAGTCTGCACCACTCTCTCTGATGTTGCATCACATCGTCTGGAAAGGGTTTATTATTGCCCTGAGGCGAGCAGGTACACACTTCATATGAATTAAAGTCTAATCTCAACATGCTTATACATGTATATGATTGTGTGTTGTTTGGGCAGCACCTAATGACTTAGGATTTTACTCAAAAGTAAACTTAATTGCTGCTTTTTTTAAATATATAACAATGCTAAACAATTAGCATTTAACTTTTTTAAATTTCTCTTTTATGTGAAGGCATTTGCTTTTACCTTCTGAAAATATTTGCTGGCATTCACCTGTGATAATATGATTATGTTTTGAACTGTTGGTCAGATATTTTTCAGTCTTCTCTGGCTCTTTAATATTAAGGGATTAATCAAGAAATAGCCCTGTAGCATACTCACATGTAAGAAGCTGGAACAAATAATTATTCATGCAATCATTTGAGCACTAGAAGGCTTTCATTACAGATTATTAAGCTGCTTCTTTTTTCAATCAACATGTTCATTATTAAGTCTGAGATGCCATAAAATAATGAATAATACTCATCACAATTTCCCAGACAGCATGGTATTTATTTATTTATTATTTTTTGGAGGGGGGGGGGGCATTTCAAAACCTGAGCTGCTTTCACATATGCACTGCATATTGGAGACAATTCCTGACAGAGGTGCAAGTAAGATTGCAAAAGCTCTATCAAACATTAAACAGTCCTCATTCAGCCAGCATGGTCTATATAATGTCAGAGATTTGTGCCAAAGCGAGAATAGTACAGGTAACTGTCTGGTGCATTCAAAGGCAGTAAGTGGTCATTTCCATGCTTAAATCAGGCACCTCTCTCACCTAAACCACAGTGTATTTCCAATAAAGAGAATACTACTGACATGAATTATCTCCTGCTTTGTGATAATATTCCAAACCAATTCCCTGACAATTTTCATAGTTCATATGTGAAAACAGCTTTTGGTTTGAATCACTTGTGATAGGAACATAATTAAACTACCCAAGTCCTTAGGTTGACAGTCAGCATGACACCTACACCTTACGTACATCACACTTGTGTGGGAATATCTCCTGGCTGCTTCCTTACTTTTTCTTTATCTGAGCAGAACAGTGTGTGTCTACATCTAGCTGTGAGCACTGTTAGCTGGGGTCGAAATCTTCCACAGACACTATCTTTATGATATTCACCTCTCTCCTGGCTCTCTCACTCTCTCAGTCTTAGGCTCTGTGTCTATCTCGGCATCGTTAATCTCTATTCCTATTCAAATGCTGACATTTAAAGCAACTTCACATGCTGACTGACTGACTGGCAGATAAGGCAGGAGAAGAAGAGGGGAGAAAAAGGTGGGGATGATAGAGAGAGTGGAGAGCTTGTTGTTTCACCAGGAAAATTGGGAAATCCTCCTCACATCTTTTTTTTTTAACCTCCCTTCCTCTTCACGCCTCCCTGTCTGTGAATGAGTTCACTCATAAGCCCCGAAGAGAGTCGGATTTCACTTGTTCTCAGGAAAGCTAACCCAATCCCCTCCCTTTTGTGTGTTTGTTCACCCATTTACCTTTCCCCACACCCACTACTCCATTTACTGTCTCCCTGTCCACCCCTTTCTTTCTATCTCTTTCTGCCAGTGTTTTTTACATGAGGTGCCCATTTAACAATTCACTAAAAAAAAGTAGTGCCTTGGGAACACTGACACACTTCAGCTTTTTCGTCAAACATGAGCAGTCCCCTTTTCTTTCCTCTTTTGTAGCAATAGAAAGTTATCAGAAACCAGCTGAGAAGTTTTACGGCTGGCAGTTAAGTGCTAGGATGACTCTAGATATTGGTATTCTATAATTCTAAACTATCCCCACAATCAGATCCCACGTCAGCATGTGTCAGTCTGAATGAGTCAGGGGGGACTCATTATTGAACCTTTAGTCTGCGCTGAGCTCAGATTAGACCTTAAAGTACAGCTGGAAGTTTTTCTTTTGAGTAAAATCCCTACACAACAAGTCTCTACCGGCTCCTTCTCTCCACCCTTCACCACACACTTGACCTCAAACATGCTGACTGGGTGATTCACTGTCGATACGACACTAAACCTGCATAAACTCTAACCAACTTATGACTCAAAGTGGGAAAAATTCAGGAGGCAATTAATCATTTATTGCAGCTCTCCACACCAAGTATCTAAACATGATGCGAGGAATCTGTAATTCATAAGATGTAAGGACTACTAGGTTTTACTATACAGTTCAATGACACTTCTCAGTGAGACTGAGACTAGATGGACATTTCCCATTGAGTTATACAAAAAGGAGGCTGAAATGAAAAGAGATCAATACTGGACAGAATGGGGTCAGAATGATTGCTGGCAGTTGGCGGGCTGCATTTGGGTGGAGTGCAAGCAGCTCTGCACCTGTATGTACTCACATGCCACCAGAGCCAGCGAAGCATCTTTACACTGCACCACTAAACCATTCATCATGTTGCCTGATAGCTAACTGATAAATTACCAGAAGAATACAATCAAATAATGCTTTATCCACTGGAGGTGATTTGAATGGCCCAATCACAGGGGCAGGCAGGAGGCAGTTTGTTTTTGAGCCAATCAGGGCACAGCTGAGGTTTTGGACTGGAAAGCAGGTCTGGTGTGGATGAGATAAGAGCAGAACAAACACACATTAAACACCAACCCCCACAGACATGCACACACATATACACATACACAAACAGGCACACAAGATAACTAAACCCAGATGGTGAAGGAAATTTAGTAAAAACAAAAGCAAAGTACAAGGAAGAAAGACTGTCGAAGAAGGGAAGAGGCAAAGAAGTGTACAAGTAGGAAGAGAAGGAAACTCAACTGTGAGTTCAGAAAAAAAAACACCCAGAGCTATAAGCAGGTTAATCTAAAGCAGCTAGCTTAGCAAGTCAGCACCGAGGATGGTGACACACTGAACTGCCTGGCTGACTTCCCCAATTGTCCAGCAAGCTGGTTCAAACTGCTGGCTGATCTGATTCACTGACTGACTGACTGGCAGGTCGGATTTAGTCTCATCCTGCGTTTGTGCAGCAGAAGCACTTCTATTGTTCAGCCTGTCGGACAAAAAGCAGTTCTCCCCATGACATACAAAGAACAACCTGAAACAGCACTAATACTGGAGAGACCAGCAGAGACGGAGAGAGAAAAAAGACAGAGACAAACAAATAAACACATAAAAAAAAGCTTCTAAAACATCCAGCTTCAAAGGAGGAAAAAAACGCCTAAAATAACAAATGAAACATCAAATATGAAAAAAAAAACTCATATAGAAAAAAATTATGTGTCAAAAAATCTCTTTTATCTGTGCTTGTGACACAGTTCTGTCGAACAACAAAAGATACCTAACGATAGCATTTACTGTCCTGGAGGAAATTTATTTTTCAGTGCCAGCACAGAGAACGAGCACATTACACAGCAGTGGAAACCATAGAGACCCAAACAAAGAGAAAACATAACATATTGGGAATAACATGCTGACAGGCCATGACAATTACCGTATACGGTAATTGTCATCGCCTGTCAGCATGTTATTCCCAATATGTTATGTTTTCTCTTTGTTTGGGGTCTCTATGGTTCCACTGCTGTGTAATGTGCTCGATTCTCTGTGCTGGCACTGAAAAGTAAATTTCCTCCAGGACAGTAAATGCTATCGTTAGGTATCTTTTGTTGTTCGACAGAACTGTGTCACAAGCACAGATAAAAGAGATTTTTTGACACATAATTTTTTTCTATATGAGTTTTTTTTTTCATATTTGATGTTTCATTTGTTATTTTAGGCGTTTTTTTCCTCCTTTGAAGCTGGATGTTTTAGAAGCTTTTTTTTATGTGTTTATTTGTTTGTCTCTGTCTTTTTTCTCTCTCCGTCTCTGCTGGTCTCTCCAGTATTAGTGCTGTTTCAGGTTGTTCTTTGTATGTCATGGGGAGAACTGCTTTTTGTCCGACAGGCTGAACAATAGAAGTGCTTCTGCTGCACAAACGCAGGATGAGACTAAATCCGACCTGCCAGTCAGTCAGTCAGTGAATCAGATCAGCCAGCAGTTTGAACCAGCTTGCTGGACAATTGGGGAAGTCAGCCAGGCAGTTCAGTGTGTCACCATCCTCGGTGCTGACTTGCTAAGCTAGCTGCTTTAGATTAACCTGCTTATAGCTCTGGGTGTTTTTTTTTTCTGAACTCACAGTTGAGTTTCCTTCTCTTCCTACTTGTACACTTCTTTGCCTCTTCCCTTCTTCGACAGTCTTTCTTCCTTGTACTTTGCTTTTGTTTTTACTAAATTTCCTTCACCATCTGGGTTTAGTTATCTTGTGTGCCTGTTTGTGTATGTGTATATGTGTGTGCATGTCTGTGGGGGTTGGTGTTTAATGTGTGTTTGTTCTGCTCTTATCTCATCCACACCAGACCTGCTTTCCAGTCCAAAACCTCAGCTGTGCCCTGATTGGCTCAAAAACAAACTGCCTCCTGCCTGCCCCTGTGATTGGGCCATTCAAATCACCTCCAGTGGATAAAGCATTATTTGATTGTATTCTTCTGGTAATTTATCAGTTAGCTATCAGGCAACATGATGAATGGTTTAGTGGTGCAGTGTAAAGATGCTTCGCTGGCTCTGGTGGCATGTGAGTACATACAGGTGCAGAGCTGCTTGCACTCCACCCAAATGCAGCCCGCCAACTGCCAGCAATCATTCTGACCCCATTCTGTCCAGTATTGATCTCTTTTCATTTCAGCCTCCTTTTTGTATAACTCAATGGGAAATGTCCATCTAGTCTCAGTCTCACTGAGAAGTGTCATTGAACTGTATAGTAAAACCTAGTAGTCCTTACATCTTATGAATTACACATTCCTCGCATCATGTTTAGATACTTGGTGTGGAGAGCTGCAATAAATGATTAATTGCCTCCTGAATTTTTCCCACTTTGAGTCATAAGTTGGTTAGAGTTTATGCAGGTTTAGTGTCGTATCGACAGTGAATCACCCAGTCAGCATGTTTGAGGTCAAGTGTGTGGTGAAGGGTGGAGAGAAGGAGCCGGTAGAGACTTGTTGTGTAGGGATTTTACTCAAAAGAAAAACTTCCAGCTGTACTTTAAGGTCTAATCTGAGCTCAGCGCAGACTAAAGGTTCAATAATGAGTCCCCCCTGACTCATTCAGACTGACACATGCTGACGTGGGATCTGATTGTGGGGATAGTTTAGAATTATAGAATACCAATATCTAGAGTCATCCTAGCACTTAACTGCCAGCCGTAAAACTTCTCAGCTGGTTTCTGATAACTTTCTATTGCTACAAAAGAGGAAAGAAAAGGGGACTGCTCATGTTTGACGAAAAAGCTGAAGTGTGTCAGTGTTCCCAAGGCACTACTTTTTTTTAGTGAATTGTTAAATGGGCACCTCATGTAAAAAACACTGGCAGAAAGAGATAGAAAGAAAGGGGTGGACAGGGAGACAGTAAATGGAGTAGTGGGTGTGGGGAAAGGTAAATGGGTGAACAAACACACAAAAGGGAGGGGATTGGGTTAGCTTTCCTGAGAACAAGTGAAATCCGACTCTCTTCGGGGCTTATGAGTGAACTCATTCACAGACAGGGAGGCGTGAAGAGGAAGGGAGGTTAAAAAAAAAAGATGTGAGGAGGATTTCCCAATTTTCCTGGTGAACAACAAGCTCTCCACTCTCTCTATCATCCCCACCTTTTTCTCCCCTCTTCTTCTCCTGCCTTATCTGCCAGTCAGTCAGTCAGCATGTGAAGTTGCTTTAAATGTCAGCATTTGAATAGGAATAGAGATTAACGATGCCGAGATAGACACAGAGCCTAAGACTGAGAGAGTGAGAGAGCCAGGAGAGAGGTGAATATCATAAAGATAGTGTCTGTGGAAGATTTCGACCCCAGCTAACAGTGCTCACAGCTAGATGTAGACACACACTGTTCTGCTCAGATAAAGAAAAAGTAAGGAAGCAGCCAGGAGATATTCCCACACAAGTGTGATGTATGTAAGGTGTAGGTGTCATGCTGACTGTCAACCTAAGGACTTGGGTAGTTTAATTATGTTCCTATCACAAGTGATTCAAACCAAAAGCTGTTTTCACATATGAACTATGAAAATTGTCAGGGAATTGGTTTGGAATATTATCACAAAGCAGGAGATAATTCATGTCAGTAGTATTCTCTTTATTGGAAATACACTGTGGTTTAGGTGAGAGAGGTGCCTGATTTAAGCATGGAAATGACCACTTACTGCCTTTGAATGCACCAGACAGTTACCTGTACTATTCTCGCTTTGGCACAAATCTCTGACATTATATAGACCATGCTGGCTGAATGAGGACTGTTTAATGTTTGATAGAGCTTTTGCAATCTTACTTGCACCTCTGTCAGGAATTGTCTCCAATATGCAGTGCATATGTGAAAGCAGCTCAGGTTTTGAAATGCCCCCCCCCCTCCAAAAAATAATAAATAAATAAATACCATGCTGTCTGGGAAATTGTGATGAGTATTATTCATTATTTTATGGCATCTCAGACTTAATAATGAACATGTTGATTGAAAAAAGAAGCAGCTTAATAATCTGTAATGAAAGCCTTCTAGTGCTCAAATGATTGCATGAATAATTATTTGTTCCAGCTTCTTACATGTGAGTATGCTACAGGGCTATTTCTTGATTAATCCCTTAATATTAAAGAGCCAGAGAAGACTGAAAAATATCTGACCAACAGTTCAAAACATAATCATATTATCACAGGTGAATGCCAGCAAATATTTTCAGAAGGTAAAAGCAAATGCCTTCACATAAAAGAGAAATTTAAAAAAGTTAAATGCTAATTGTTTAGCATTGTTATATATTTAAAAAAAGCAGCAATTAAGTTTACTTTTGAGTAAAATCCTAAGTCATTAGGTGCTGCCCAAACAACACACAATCATATACATGTATAAGCATGTTGAGATTAGACTTTAATTCATATGAAGTGTGTACCTGCTCGCCTCAGGGCAATAATAAACCCTTTCCAGACGATGTGATGCAACATCAGAGAGAGTGGTGCAGACTCCTTTCCATATGAGACTGAACCTTTTTAATGATAACTTTACCATGTGGAACCAAATAATTTCCTTAATAAAGGGCAGCTATATAAAAAAAAGAGCTCTGTTCCTTTTTCTGCTGTACTGTGTAACAGTGATACTGTGATGGCAGATCATTAGTACATTGTTCATGCCTCATTGTGTGCTGATAGTTCTTTTTGTTTGCACTTGTCCAAGCAGAGGAGTGTTTTCAGGAACAAATTGAACTTCCTTTGTCTCACAGCATAGCGGTAAGAGCCTTATTCACCAGCAAAAGTCTCTGTAATAACAATTTCACACAAAAAGTACTCAAAATGCAAAAAGCGTTTTGAAGAATGCCAACTCTAAATTAACATTTGGCTCAATAGGTTATATTTTATTACCAAAAATATATTCAATCCAGACATGTTGGTCAGTGAAATAACATCATTCAGTTGTGAAGGTTGTGACTGCCTTTCACCAAAGACCCATATGACCAAATCATCAGTTTGTGGGGAAATAATGTGGTGCTTAAAAACTGCTTGGGTTTGAATTTGAACTGAATGCCAGCATCAACCCCACAAACGGAGCTGGTTTGGGGGAGAAGATAGTCAGGAATGGGAGGACAGCCTGCTCCTAACAGAAGGAAAAATACACATTTCTGTTTTACTGTTACTGTCAAAGGAAACTCCTGAATCAGCTGAACACACACACACAGACACCCACCCACACGCACACACACCCCCGCACTTACACACACGTCTCAGATTCAATTACAGCATTGTGAGATGAAGGAGAAATTCTTCAGCCTTCAGCACTTCCAATTAAACTACTGCTCTGAGTTTGTGCATGCATGAGTGTCGGTCTGTGTGTGATGGTGTGCACATGCCTGTGTGTCGCTATACAAGTTGTGCATGTTTGGGTGTGCGATTGCGCGTGCCAGTGTGTATGTTTAACAGGCAAGGTGTGTGTATATGGGTCTAGGCTTTGATGGCAACGCGCTGCGCTGCAAGGGCCACTGAAGCGTGACGGGCCTGTGTGTGTGTGTGTGTGTGTGTGTGTGTGTTTGTTGCGTCCGCCTCTCTGATGTCACCTTGTATCATTTCAGGCTAATTTCACCTATTCTCAGAGAGGGTGAGAGAGAACAAGAGGCAGTGAGAGAACAAAAAAGTAGAGAAGACACAGAGAAAGTAAATGATAAGCTACAACTTTATTAGTGTCCTTGAGGCAGTCAGCATCAGGACTACACAGTGCACACAGATTAAAAACAACAAACTGGAATATAATTTACCACATTGCAATATGAAGAACATAGTCTAAAGGGTCAGTGTATAACACTATAAAATAGATGCATAGTGTATAGTCGGTTTAATTGTCATAATATGTTGTGTCTTTTGCATTAGTGTCTCTTTTCCTTCCCCTCTGCTTTGTCAGTTTTTCTGGAACATTGGCGCCCAAAATTCAAAGCACTGTAGTGATTCACTGGTATGAAATGTGCCACAAAGCCACATATCATTATAAATTCGGGTGAGCTAATATAATTATTAACTGGACTAAACCAAAATTGTGATGATTTGGAGGGAAACAGGATTACTGGTGGCTGGAATTGGTTTTTAATGATGTAAATGTAATTATTGTCCTTGAAAATAATAATTTACATTTACAGAATGGACATTCTCATCTCTTCTCTTCTCTTCTCTTCTCTTCTCTTCTCTTCTCTTTCTCTTCTCTTCTCTTTCTCTTCTCTTCTCAACCTTAGGATTAGAGAAAGGCAAGGCAACTGAAACAAAAAATATATTGTGAATAAATAGGCCTAGTGTGATTCCTCACAAAATTAATTTCTCATTTTCTTTTTGAGCTTGTCTCTCCTACTTCTCTTCATATCTTTATACCCTTTCCCTCTATTTCATCCTCTTTCACTCATGTTGAATTATCTTCTCTCTGGTGATAATATCTTTGCCTGCAGACTGAAACAGAGCTCTTCTGATAAATACTAGACAGACTTTAGTAGTGTTGAGAAAGAGAGAGGGAGGATCAAGCCTTCTGTTATATGTACATTGAAGAAAGAATGCATATTGTTTGTCTTACTGTGGATGGGAGTTGAGATACTGCTTGTGCTCTTGAGTCCTATACATTCTTGAGCAGATTTATGCTGCTTTATTTCAGCTTGTGATCAGGGCCATCTGATCTGTAGCAATGTTATGGCTCTCTGATCTGCTGAAATACAAAACATGTAAAAAGACAGAAACAAAGTGCATACCTTGCATGCAGAGCTCTGCATGTAAAACCAGACTTTATGTAGATCCTGATATGATACTCTATGATATGACAGAGCTTAAACTCTGCATCAGTGGTTGAACAATGCCACTTATGGTACTGTTATTTCGCCTATGCCTGTGGTGTGTGTGTGTGTGTGTGTGTGTATATATATATATATATATATATATATATATATATATATATATATATATATATATATATATATATATATATACATATATATATGTATGTACATATAAATACACATGCCTTCATGCCCATTGTAAAATGTTGAGTAGAATTTGGCCCTCCGATTGTGTGCATTTTAACATACAATTTTGTTTGGTCTATTTGTGCTGTATACACACTCATTTACCTCAGTCAGATTTACCTCAATTGGGGTGAGGTATCTCAAAATTTTGACCTACTAGCTCAAACTTGTAAGAAAATGACTCAAAATTGAGAAAATAACTTGAAAGCCAAAAACCTGAGATAATAACCTAAAATTCTGAACAGTTTCCATAGTCATCAGCCAGACACTGCTGACGCCCAGTAAGTGTGATGAAAAAAAGATTTTGTTCAATTGAATAACAAAAAAATAATTTTATAATTTAACTTTTATTAGGGCTGCATATTTTAGACCATTTTAAAGCACATAGTTTTTGTATCATACAATCTTTTATAACAACTAACAGCAACTGATAACAGCAACTTTATAGTTGTTTATTGAATTGATGTTATTATATAAACTCAAGGCCACCCTGCACTGTCAAATTCTCTGATGTTTCTGAGAAACTTTGTCAGCTTAGGGTGGATATTGTGCAAGGACACTCGTATAGACTGATTTGATAATCAGTCCTCTCTTGGTTTCTTTTGTCATAACAAGATTATCTGAATTATCTAGAGAACATATAAAAAAAACATCTCAGACCTTCATTTGATTTAAATATGTCACTGAGACTTTTATCTGAGCAGACTTTAGCTGTTAGATATGATTTAATACTGCCTATTCTACAGGTTGGTTAGATCAAATTCAAGTAAAAGCTAATCAAACTGCCTGTTGTTTCACATTCTTGCCGATACCAGCTAATAATCTTGATCTTAGCTAATAATTGAGAAATGGGCTTCTTCCCTGCTAGGGTCCTCCTGGGGGCTGCCTGCACACGTGTTTTTAAACAATTTTGGTTAAAGCACTTTTGTCTGATTCACCTCGTGGAGGTGGAGGTCAATGCAAATCACCAGAAAATGATTCTGAGTGACACTGGCAGATGTTGTCTGATGCCATTCAGCAATGTTTTAGAAAAGACTGTGGCTGTCCTATGTCCCCTGTCCCTCTGCCTATGTGTGTCTATATGTGTCAGTGTGTGCCCAAGTGTGTGTGGTTTTGTTTCTCTCTCTCTGCCCTTGAGCCTTTATCAAGTCCTTCTAATTATTTTATTATGCAAATGAGTCACCATTATTTCATTAGTGAGGCAGCCAATCACAGAAGCTGATTAGAAAGTGATTAGCATGCAGTTGGTTTCTTTCTCTCTCTGTGTCCTTGTGAATGGAGGAGAGGGTGGCAATAATGACCCATCTGGACACAAACTCATGCATATACATGCACTTTGAAAATTGTAAAAAAAAAAAAAGTTATACAGTTTTATAGAGCAGACACATACAGAGTATAGCAGTAGGATAGAAGTACACACAATATTTCTATTCAAAATAACTATAATAAATATATTTATTGTAGCAATAATGAAGGGGGCCAAGGAATTTTGCACATTACAGCTGTTAGGTCAACTTGATCCTATCAGGTTAACACGTAAAACACATCTCGACTTATTACAGCGCCTCCTCTGTCAAATTATATATATATTTTTGACAACACTACAATGTGTGAAAATGCCAAATGATTTTGAAAAATACACAATCAATCTGATAACTTTTGTCAGGCTCTTTCTGAAGATCATTTTTGCAATCCTGGTAAAGGCTGGAGGAAAAAATCCATGTCCTGTTAACATTTTTTAAGCTTTCGGAGAAGCTGAAAAAGTAAATCGAGCATGACGGTTGAATCCATCCCACTCTTCTGAAGATGGCTTGTCTCAAGCTTGGGACCATGCATTTTAGTAGCAGATACAAGAATTATTTAATTAAGGCAACCAGTTCTTTTTTTCCTTATTGGAGCATGCATATTCTTAAGTCCTAACACTGTTTGGTTTTAACTGATCAAAGTGTTGATGAGGTGATGAACTATCCATTCATCCATCCATCCATCCGTTCATCCATCCATCCGTACACCCTGTACAGGTCGCCAGCCTAAATCTTTAAAATATTTAATATAATTCAATATAGCTGAAAATCCAATATGACAGAATATGAGGTCTTGAACTTGGCATATGCTGCATTTCAGAATTTTTGGAATGGCCCCTCAAATATGACTTCCTACTTGGAAAGTCAGAAAAGACCCACCAACGCCAACTTCACAATCCAGAATGGCAAGAGTCCGTAACAGTAGGAACACTGTAAAACGTGTACTCTGTGCTGCCACTGTTGTGCATTTGTGACACAATAAAAAAGCCAGATTGCAACATTGCGTTGTATTGCTAGTGAATGACTCTACTTTGCTAGGGAGCAAAACAAAGCCAGGTTTTTCCTTGATTATTCTGAACTAGTGTGTCAAATTTTACAGTGTTTTTACCATATAGTTCTAGAGGCTACCGTAGACTCAAATGTAAGAAGAAGAAAGAATATCATATATAAGTAAATAGAGAAACAATATAGGGAACAAGCAGCAATGATGAGAATGTGAAAGCAGGTCATTATTTGTGACAAAGCTGGAGATGCTTATATTCCTGCTTCCCTCAGCCTTTCAGCTTGTTTTGGTTTTCTTGCTAGCAGCTCAACTGTTTTGATTCAACTCAGTATACTTATTGCTTTGTTTTTGATCACGGGATTTAGCTGTTTTCTCCAAAAAATGCTGTAAAAACCCAAAGTTCACCAACTGCTTTGAAAAAACTTTTAGCAGCTATGGAGTCAGATATTTCCCAGGGGTTGATGCTAACCAAAATCAGAACTAAAAGGAGGGTGCATATCAAATATACATTCATCAGGGAGTCAGAAGTTGACTCAAAAAAATGATAATGTTGCTAAGTATCTACTAAAGGGTAAATGGGCATCTGTTCACTAACAAGTTACCACATCAATTTAAACGGTGATGTTATGCTGCCCTTAATACCCAAGAAATCAATTACTACATGATTAATTTCAGTATTTACAACTAGCAGAGCACATCAAAACACAAAATAGAAGTCAGTAATTCATGACATTTGACATTAAGTTAAAATATTTTAAAAAATTTGCTTAAATCCAGACAACATTTGAGCAAAACATGGCTCATCACTTTGCCTCTGCTGAGTTTTTTTAGCTGAGGCAAAAGAGTAGTTCAAAGTCTGCTCATCTCATTATTGGCAACATGGATTTGCTGTCAGATGCATGTGTCTGCTGATGTGTGTGTTGGTTTAAGTTGGCAGGACATTTAGGAAAGGGAGAAGTGTTAACTGAGAACGTGGGCGGGTTAGCGTGAGGTTTGTGTATGTGGAGACACTTTCTCACATATTTAGTTTTTGCAGGCCCCCTTTTCAGCACGTACACACAAAAACAGACATTTTGTTTAGTATGTTACCATCTCACTGCGCGAATGAGTGAATGTCTATCAGAGGTGTGCAAACAAGAAGAGAGAAATGCTCTCCAATTGAAAAATGATCTTTTAATGCAGTCTGTAAAACTGAATTTAAAACAAGGACATTTTTCTTCACCACTAAGCCAAGGCAAAATACCTCTTGTACCATGGCTTTGTATCAGAACTGAGTGGAATGGTGTGTGTGCATGTTCACACAATTAAAAGCACAGTTTGGTTACATCCAATGTTTTTGTACTCTTTATAGTGTTTTCAAAGGTAGAAAGTCCATACAAACCTAAATAAAGCTATTGTGCATTTTCTGTAGTGCCAATGAATAAGGTAGGGGCCAAACAAATGCTGAAGTAGGTAAACCAAGGCTAAGTGAATTGGCAGTCTCACAACCCAGCAGTGTATGACATATAGAAAACACGCAAAACAAACTATTACACATATTTCATTTAGTCATTGTAGTTTCCAGTCAAAAGAATTACTGAGATACAAAGTATGGAATAATACATACACAAAGAAACTAGAGAGAGAGAGAGAGAGAGAGAGAGAAAAAGTTTGGTTCCATACTTTTGATAAAGCAGGATATTATTTTCCAGAGCACACTGTATATATGCAGTCAGTGATAGCAAACATGCTTACACTTACCTGTGCTAGTGAACATTTTCTATTGCTGTAGCCCATTTGTGTGATGTGTTATATGTGGTGTATGGCACAGGGTGTTGAATGTTGTATTTGTTCACTGCTGTTATGTTTGCAGGTTTGTAGATGTGGGCTACGTCCACTTCTTGTGCTGTGCTTTGTAAATGTCCCAGCATTTTTTCTTTTTTACATTATGACCAGAGGTGACTTGCTTTGACAAAGACTTAATTGAACTGAATGGGAGTAAACTGAATTGCACGAAAAGAGGTTGGTTTAAAGAATGATGCCAAGAGGAATGTGATCCAGTGCCTCGCAGAGGCTGTGAGTCACAGCCAGCCGTGCAGCCAGCAGCCGAAGACAGTCGCTTAGTTTGATGTTAACTTGTTTCTCCTCCGGCGGCGGCTGTCACCTCTTGCTATGCCTCTGTAGCGGGTGCTCAGATCAGTGGGGTATCTGAGTGCCTGTCGTTCTGCTCTCCATCACAGCCGCCACAGTTTGCTCTAGGACACAGGTAGCAAAGCTGTATCGCTAACTGAAGGCTAGGAGATTTATGTAGCTGGCAGTGCTGGTTGCTGATAGTACTTCACGGTGCCTTGCTCACTCATTTCTTCTTTCTTGGTGTTTTTTTTTTTTTTTTTTTTAGTGTTTTGAATATAAATATACTATTTGTGATTGAATATTCTATAGTAGACGTTATCCACCCCAAGCACGTCAACTTTAATTAAAATTTTAAAAAAGGCACAAAGGACACGTCTCTCTGACCACTAACTACCAGAGACTTGAAGATGGCATTGTGGCTTTTCTTAGTCATGTCTCTTCTGGCCATTTTATTTACACAAGCTGTGCTTGACTGCTAGGCCAATGAATCAGATGGCTAGTAGTAGCCCGCATGCTGTTCCTATCAGCAATATAGCCAGGACAAGCCACATATCATTGTAAGTTGATCAGTTCAGCTAGCTGTCAGGGACAAGTGATGTCTATCTGTGTTAGAGCAACTTCCTGTTTAGGCGGAGCCAGAGGCGGCCAGCTCACACGTGGTTGTCCCGAGGCTGTGGTGATGGGCTCAGATGATCAGCTGAAGGCTCTGCTGGTTGAGTCAGAGGTGATCCCAAGTGGCCCTGAGTGATGACTGCTGGAGCTCAGACTTCTGGTGTTTTTTTTTTAATGAGCTGAGACAAACACACACACACACACACACACACACACACACACACACACACACACACACACACACACACACACACACACACACACACAAAACAGCACAAAAGAAAGATTGGGAAGGTTTCCTTGATAAGATTGAAAGTCAGTTCAAGTAAATGGGTTTGCTTACTCGGTCAAATAAAAAACTTTGCCTTTGTAAGCTTAACTAAATGTTATTGTTTTTCTTTTCTGCAGGAAGCTGTACTTTTGATGAGGGCTTCTCTCAATGTGACTACCAACAGGATCCTTATGATGACTTTGATTGGACGCACATCAACACCCAGGAACTACCATATGTCTCACCAGACCTGCCACAAGGTGAAGCTCAAGTTCCTTTCCCCTCATTTTTGTCATCCTCTCCTCCTTCAGCACCTGAGAATGAGGAAAGTAGCTCAGTGAATTTATACAAGTGCAGTTTGAAGTGCTTGTGCCCTTTTTCAAGTGTCAGTATTTTATTTTTCCTACTTTATAGTTCTATTTCACTATATTTTAGAAGAAAACTATTTTTATTGGTGTAGTACATTCCGTACTTATTAGTAGTAATTATTACTGCTCTGCTACATTCTGGACAGTCAACTAGACCATTTATATGCCGAACAATAAACAGTGATTCATAACTTTTTTGCCTTTCCTTAAAAAGATGTTTCAGTTAGTTGTTAGCTACATTTTTGTCTAATTTTCCCAGATGGTTTCATTTAAACAAAAATTCAAGGCTCTATGAGGCAAAATGATCTAATATTTCAAACAAGTAAAATTATAGAAGAATCCAAAAATCCCTTTGCAGGGCAGCTTTTCCCCCTCTCAATTAATCATTTCATGGGCCTGCGGACGTAGTTTGCTCCTCTTTGGAGGGGGTCAGCTCGTAGGCTGGGAATCACTGTACTAAATGACCTACGTGTATGCAGTGTAGAACTAGCTCTACCCTAACCAGCTGCCGCAGCAAAATGCTTCTTACACATTGATGCATCAGTATTCTGCAGATCACATACTTTCATTTGGATACTTTAAGTCCATTTTGCTGATAATACTACTTTTGTGCTTTGGCTGAAGTAGGAGCTGATTGCCGGACTTTTACTTTAATGGAATATGTATATATCACTGTAGAAGATCTTAGCACTTTTTCTTCTCCTCTCCTCTCCTCTCCTCTCCTCTCCTCTCCTCTCCTCTCCTCTCCTCTCCTCTCCTCTCCTCTCCTCTCCTCTCCTCCTCTCCTCTCCTCTCCTCTCCTCTACTCTTTAATCAGTTGGGTTTTTTTTTCATGATGATGATGAAGGGGAAATTAAATCTTTCTGCCTCAGGGCTGAGGGTCTAATTAACAGAATATGAGGTCATTAATCAACGGCAGGGAACAGGGAAGGTTGCCTGCTTTACAATGTTAAAACCAAAATGTTATAACAGTAACCAGCTATGCAATGTTGAAATGGTAACTAGCTTTATAAAATGAAAACTGCAGAGTAAGAATGTCAAGTGAGAAGTATGAAGTTAACCACATTAAGGAAACTGTGTTAAAATGTAGCAACCACAAATATGTTTGACTTTGTTTTTCAACACTGTTCCTTTCCTTTCCTTTCCTTTCCTTTCCTTTCCTTTCCTTTCCTTTCCTTTCCTTTTCCTTTCTTTCCTTTCCTTTCCTTTCTGTTTTGTCTTATGCTACCTTCATTCCTTTCAACCTTTTCCCTTAACACTTGTCTCCTCTGATCTCTCCTCTTCCTCTGTTGTAAAAGATTATGATTTTGTTACCATGACAATGCAATGCTGTTATTTATCTCTCAGGCTTATCTTCATGACAACCCAGGCTTGCTGACATTTAGAGAAAGGTTCATTTAAAACGCCAGCTCTTTACAATTTTCACACACAAACACACATGTTTGTTGCTATGTGGTGCATGTGGTCTTGCATATAATTAAGCACTGACACAAGAGTGTGGTGCCCAGTGGTACAAAGCCAAAGTCTAGCATTTAGTGTTATTAATACCAAGTGGTGTCACTGTGCTGAGAGGGCAGCATTGGCAGCCTGAAGAGGTTAAATACCTTGCCCAAGTGTGCAGAGGTAATGCCTGCAATTAACATAGCATTAATGCCTGTTGCAACTAGTGGAATGAGCAGGGGCATGGAGATGGCAGAGCAGGTTAATGGTTTGGAGATGTTGGTTGCTAAAGGGGAGGTTCAGAGCCTTGCCTAAAGGTATGGGAGCATGAACTGACATTTGATGTGTTAATAATGCCAGCGGGGTGTGGAACAGTGGTGCAGTGGATGGAAAACGAGGTTGCTAAAGGGGATTACAGATGCAGCACTTGGCTAGGTTTCTATTTGAAAGGAGTTAAGGGAAACGGGTGAGGGGTTGAGTTGGTTGCTTAAGTGCTGTGCCCTGGGAAACTTTAGTAATGCGTATTATTAGAATAGTTTTCTCAAGCAATCCTAGCCACCAGTAATTTAGTACTCTGGTCTGGGTAACTACAGTCTCCCTGAGGGCATGGCATTATTTAAGAGGAGTAGCACGAAACTCTTTTGGGTTCTGACCCCTGAAAACAAAGGAATACCTACCCCCATTGTTTGAGGGGTGCTTTTAAGAGTATTTGGCATCCAAAAGACCTCTGGGAGTGACTTTATTTTGCTGATTAGTACTTCAGGGGGTTTATTCTATTAAAGGTAAGGGCAAAATAAAAGGAGTCATCTACTAGGGGACATAATCCTTTTAGAGTTATAGCATAGACAACAATTATACCTTTGTTCCTTATAACCCACATTGATTTGTGCCAGTTGCTAATCACCATTTATGCTTATGGCAGTATTGAGTGTGCAGGGACAGTTTGGCAGTGTTTGTAATAAGAGATAAAACTCTTCTATGTAATGTCTCCAGGGGTCGATGTTGGCTCTAGTCACCATGGCAGGGTCTAGAAGCTACTCTGGCAATGTGCATTGTGCCAGTTGAACATTCATGGGCTGGGGCCCTGTGGCTCAGTGGACTAAAGCAGATACTCTTGACTCATAATGTTGTCAGCCAGTACCACTCAAAACCTATTTGGCATGCCATTCTCTCCATGTCTCTCATGTTTATCAGTGCACACTATCTAATAAGGGGAGAAAAAAGGCTTTTAAAATCCACCAAAGCTGGTCTCATGTGCACTAAATGTTTTAATAATGATCAAATAATGAAGAAGGCAGCAACTCAATTATAACAGCCTTAAAATTACCAGTAAATCAAACCTCTCTCACACAGTTCCTGCAAGACTTGAGTGTTAATCTGCACAAAAGTAGTTTTTGGAACCTGGATTTTCTTTGATGTACATACGCACGCACAAGCACACACATAAAACATTAAAGGAACAAATTGTGATAAAAGTGCTAGTTAAATGTGAGTATTATGAGCCATAATAATGTGCTAAAAATGGGAGGTTCACCACTGGTCATCACCACTGTTGTGTAGATGTATAGATGTATACATGGCCTCTGGAGATGCAAGCAGTGTGTTAGAGTAAGAAAAAAAGAAATTGCCATGTTTGTCTCAAAGCTACATAGCCTGTAGTCTGTAAAGTGGGCTTCCTTCTTATGAATGAAGAGTATGCATTACTGTGGAATAGTGTTCCAAATCTCACACATCTTGATTGGTACCTTAAAATGCTAAAAATGAAAATACCACATTGGCTGTTATTCCAGTAGCTTGCTGTTATTGTTTTGCTAGAGAGTACTGTTCCTAGTTTGCCTTGCTGCTATTGTCGTTATGTGACATATCTGGGGCTCAAGGCTGTCACAGCGGTATTTTTAGTCTCATCTTTCATTATCTTCTGTCATTTCTCTATTAGCGGCCATTTTAGACTTTGGCAGTTCAAAGGAATCAGCCATTTTAGAAACTGGCAAACCTCAGGTGTCAGATGTTCTTGGCATTACAAGGTGCTTGCTTAGCATTGGTGTAGTATCACTTTCATGTTCAGTCAGTCTTTTATTATTATCTATGTTTTCCAATGCAATTTTTGTCCCAGATTAAGTCTTGTCATTGTTGATATTCATGTGATTTCTAGAATATAAGATGGAAATCATTTCAGTAAACAGAAAATGCTGTAACAAGTTAAAAATGCTGCTGTTATCACATATTAGTCAGCTTTTTCCACCTATACTAAATCCTTTGCCTGTTATATTTTTGTAGCAGACAGCGTTTTGATTAGCTGAAGTGCTAAAGGTTATATTTTGCAATGTTGTTTGTGTTGTGACATATCTGGGTCTCTGACTGATAGGAGTATTTTTAGCTGGCACATCATCTCGGCAGCCATCTTAAAGGCTCTTTTTTCATGTCACCATCTTAGCGTCAGTGGCAAAAATGAGGGCAAAAAAAAAAAAAAAGAAGAGTGATGTCCATTATGTGTTCATTTTTGGGGCAGATTTAGATTACAGTGTTAGAGAGAGAGAAAATTGGTGCTGGCCTTGTTTTGTTTCCAGTCTGATTGGCTGTAGTCCAGTTTGGCTGTAGTCACTTTGGATTTTGTTGGTGACATTCAGAACCAAGAAGTGAGATTATTCTAATACCTGCATGGCAGAAAAAAGAGGAGGGATAAAGAGAAAAGAACAGCCAAAACAATAACTAGGGTACTGAGGAGCTGATGAATGTGTATGGTGTGTGTTTGTGTGTGTGTGTGTGTGTGTGTGTGTCCATGCCTGCACATGTTTGTGTGCATCCACTGAAAGTCTGTTATGTTCTGCTCCATTCTGCAGGGAGATTTGTTTTTTCACAGTAGATTAGCTAAACAATAAGTGATAAGCACTATTGTCTGCAATCCATTGTATCGTACATATTATGTATGGTATAATATGCAAATAGAATTAACCAGCAGCATTATATAGAATGTAGGGTTTTATTCAATTGAACTTTATTTAATTGTATTTAATTATGTTTTGTCTATTCTATACTGTTCTATTCTATTTAGGACTACAACTACTAATGCATTAGTTTTCATTGCAAAATAATCTATCAAGAATCATTTTAGTAACTCAACTAATCCTATGTTTAAAAATCCTATGAAACCTCAGAAATACTAAAGCAGTACTGATTATTATACAAGCCGCATTAGTATCTCATGTTGTCCAACCAGGAATTCCAAATAAAAGGATATTTATTTTGTGATAATATACATTTTTTAAATAGGTGATTAATCAAAAAGACATGCTAACTAATCAATATACCCTTCAAAGAATTGGAGTTAATCGCTATCATGGGCTAGTTTCTCTGAATTTGTGATGGGCTAATGTGAGATTGTGAGATTAAACATCAAGCAGGGCAGGATCACATTTTATCATATTTCATTGCATCAACATCTGTTTGAGGTCTGAGCTGATTACTAGAACATCTGGAAGGACATCCTGACTGTCCTGTCAGTACACCCGGATTATTCCCTACAGTCAGTTACCATGGTATAGTACTCAGTAAGCTAACAAAGTACCTGAAGTGCATTTAATCTTGGCTTGCTCATGTTGTAGAGAATGAAACATTTCTCCAGTGTCCCATCATGTTAGCATAACAAAAGTAACTTATTTGAATTCAGCGTTGAAGGGGCCAGCATATTGTAAGCAAAAGAAGCAAAAACAGAAAAGCATCGCCTAGAGAACAGTTATGAAACATGCTACTAATCATGTAACCAGAGTGCAAAATAGCTTTGTGACAATTTGGTGGTTCCAGTGCCTCAAATGGATTGGTGAGTTCAGCAGATACAGGATTGCTGTGTCTGTCGGTTTTTTCTTTTCTTTTCTTGTCTTGTCCTTTCTTCTTTTTTTAGTACTGCCATAAAATGACTGTAAGCACTTATGTATATTAAAAACTGGTGAACCCTGTACCCATACTTCTATTTCCCATACTGCTACTTCCAAGTGTTCTTCTGGTTTCTTCTCAGGAAGCAGCAAACCTTTAGCTTCCTCTCTTTGAATCAATCAGTTGTCCCTCTATTCTTTCATTGGTGTTTGCTTCCAACACTTTGCCAAGTCACTTTCACATAGACCTTCTGCTGCAATTACTGAAACAATTTCCCCATTGGAGGTGTTCTCTACCTGTGCTGGGCTCCTGTTAGTGAAACCAAAATTTGCAAAGGTAATACATAGCCCAAATCGCACCAAATTTTTTAAGTGTGATTTGGGCTAAGGGTATGCTATCATTCAGTACCTGGGTTACCTTACAAATTCAGCAGCCATTCTCTTAAATCTATAACTAGTGCTGAGTGACAGCACTCCAGAGGACCTCCTGTAAACTTAAACTTTTTGGTGGTAAGCCTATGGTAAATTGCATTAAAATGTCATACATGCATTGGGTATTTCAGTTCCATTATTTTTAAAACACTAAGATTTAAAATGACTTTAGACCTTTATGTGATAGTTTAAATACACGGAAGCAGTTGGGTGCTCATGTAGGTACATGTAACTCAAGCTGTGGCCATGCAGCCCTCTCTTTGGCAAGTACAGTTCTAGTACTCACATAGATGGCACCCTTGCTAGTCTGTTCAGGCACTGAATTTCAGAAATTATGTGTTGGCACAAGCACAAGCAGCTGCAGACAAAATGAGCTGATTCATTGCTCTTGATCTGGTCAGATTTAAAAATGCTGTATTGTTTGCATTTCAAATGTGGTTACAGCCCTTTGTTTCTATCTTTGCATCCAGGTTCCTACATGTATGTT
This sequence comes from Pterophyllum scalare, assembly GCA_024447675.2. Classification (NCBI taxonomy): domain Eukaryota; kingdom Metazoa; phylum Chordata; class Actinopteri; order Cichliformes; family Cichlidae; genus Pterophyllum; species Pterophyllum scalare. The sequence continues at coordinate 58,929 of JAMQGT020012787.1, read as the reverse complement.
GACATCTCTCAGTATGATGTTGGAGAAAAGGCCAGGTTTCAGCTGCCAGTCATGAAGGAGAATGACACTCACTGCATCGACTTCAACTATCTCCTCACCAGCCCTGACGGCTCCAGCCCTGGCACGCTCAACATCCTGGTGAAGGTACAAACACCAACACAGTAGAGTAGATAAGATATGGTACTTTATATATAAATATATAAAAGTGTATATATGTATATATATATATATATATATATATACACGCATATATACACACACATATACTTTTCATGATTCGTAGTTTAAAATAATCCTTATTTGTCTTATACTGTGCTGTGGTACACCCTCTTTTTTCATCTGCTATCTGAAACAATCTGTGTTAGTTCTCTTCTGCCTCCCATTGAGCCAACTTTTTTCTGATTGGCTAAAAAACAGAAAATACAGCAGCTGTGTTGGGTTTCTATGCTGACAGCTATGTGCCTGAGATAACCACATTAATGTTGCAAATTCTCTTTGACATCATATAGATCCAAGAGTAGAAAATAAAATGCTGGCAAAACTGCTGGTTTAAAGCAGTCTAGAACTGGAGCTGTTAGCTCACAAGGATTTACTTGCACATATGCTGACCTCATTATTTGAAACCTAGGCCATGTTTATATCTCCAACCTTAATAGTTAATATATAACAGAAAACAAGCAAAAGCATAATAGGCCTGATTAAATGGACAGGATTATATTTATTTGGTTTCCCTCTGACTGGCAAACAAACCAGCTGAATCAGGACCAAATGTATACCTCCACCAGCCACTATACAGAAGTTTGCATTCTCTGAGGCTAGATATTATAGAGTACAAGCTGGATTGCATTATTCTAAATTAATTAAAGTGGTTTGTCACAAAAGCAGATGGTGACCAAAGCTTCTCAATTTAAAACAAAGCAAGACAATACTGGATTTATGGGAATTTTTGGTTTTGGTTTTATGAAACATCCCCACAATTATTGCAGCTAACATGCAATAGAGACTGCTGATTGCCTTGACCAAGAGGGTGTACAAGGATGCCTAATTAAGTATTAGTTCATTTCACAATTAAACATGACTTTTAAAACACCACACATTCCTAAAAGTGGACATATCTGGCAGTGTGAAGGCTGTATTTCATGCTGCAATCTATTCCGCTTGAATTATTTCCTTAGCACTTCTACCTTTTTCTATAATCTTTTCTTTTTGTGAATGTTCTTAGAAAACATATAAACATAAGATTGCAGTTTCACTACAATTTGCTGGCTAGAGCCAGGTGAGTTGTAATAAACCAAGAAAACTATGCCTGATTGGAATAAAAAGAGAGGCCTCGGTGGGTAAATCGTAAGTTGCAGTGGACTGCATGCTTATAGGTTCATTCTTGTACAAACTATTTTGTGACAGATTGTGTTTGTGCTTTATTTCTAGGTGAACAAGGGTCCCTTGGCCAACCCTATATGGAATGTGACATCCTACACTGGTAAAGACTTGCTCAGAGCATTGCTCAATCTGATTGAATTCAATGTTGGGATTTTATTTGCTTATTTTGACTCTAATGTTGTCATCCAGGTAAAGACTGGCTGAGAGCTGAACTTGCTGTTTCCACCTTCTGGCCTAATGAATATCAGGTAAAGCCATAAAGTTACAACCAGCAACTACACATGTAGAACATTCCCTTATCTTGTATATTTCTTTATTTTCCATTACATGATGTGAAAACACAGATGTCACACAGACACACACGCGTAAAGGCAAACAGATGCACGTGCTGTGAGGCAGGCAGCTGATTTATTTGTGTTGACTGAGGCTCAGGAGGTGGCGATTAGGCTAGAAAGACACTTAGAAAAATGAGCCGGATGTGTGTGTTTATGTGTGCACATGTTGGCATGCATAGGGGTGTCACCATGCCGGACACTGACAGCGTTGTCATTGCCCTATGGTCTTGTTTATGTGTTTTTAATGAGCAGCTGTCTGACCTGACCCTGAATATGAGATTCACATAGGAGAATTTATTGCAGGAATATTGTCATAGGTTGCATTATACCAAATTTGTGTTGGCTCTTCCTCTTTCTTAATTTATGTCAGTCAACGTGATCTATGTGAGTTCGTTGGCTGATCATGTTAACACACACAGCCAGGGGACTGTATAATATTACTATAAAGTGAAGTGTAAGAACATCCTCCAAATGGCCCATCTGGAGCCCAGTCCCCCTAAGCAGAGATCACCAGCATGAAATTCGTGTGTCAACATGTTTTAATTGGAACATAATCATCCAGGTTTGCTGAGGATTATATAGGTTTTGAGCCTGGGAAACAGGTTATTGGATGTGAGAGTATGAAGCTATTTTATCATGTTCAAACATGTTTCTCTGTTAGCACTTCAGCGTCAGCTGTAATGAGAGTCGTTTCACCAGGGTGAAGACCTGTCACACGCAAGAACAGATGCACATACAAAATGCAGACAAAGTCACACAGCATTGTTAAAAAGGGCCTTGTAATTACACATTTTATCTTTATTGGTTCTTTATTTTAAGTTCAAATTTAACAATGCCTTCAGTTACTGTAGGAGTTTCTGGACTATCTTCAGACTACAATGTAGAAACTAGTTTATTTTATTGTAGCTCAAGCAACTTCTGGTTAATCATTTGTTAATTAGGTGATGATAATAATTGGTGACAGTTTGATATATGAGTAAAAGGATGCCCCAAAACTTCCTGGTTTAAGTCATGTATTTTTTTTCCCCGTATGTGATAGTAAATCTTGGGAGTTGCTCTACCTCCTGAGCTACAGCCGCCCTTAGTGGCACTGATAAGATTTTTTCTTTTTTTTCCTATCACTATTTCTACTATTTCTCCCACTTGAACTTATATTACCTTAAGCTTTGGTACATCTAAGTGTATGTACAGAAATAGTGCCTAAACCCAATTTATATTTATTGTTAGCCTTCAGGCTATAAAATGACATGAAAATGTTCCTCTCCTGCAGCTTTAAGCATGTTTGATTCAGTGCTCATACATGCATATACTGTATTTGAGTGATATATTCTCTGGAGTAATGATATGTCAGTCTGTAGGTTTTAACAATTCAGAAAACATTAAAACTGCTCTACACTGATTGGATTGGTCAGTTTGTGGGTGTTTGTCCCCTGTATGTATCATAGGCGACCACCATTGAATATTTGAACAGTACATGAATTATGGTATACAATTAACTTTTACAAGAAGGCAAAATGACTTGCATCCAAGCCACAGTGTCCCTAGGCATGTTGGAAGTAATTTCAATACCACACTCAGGAATACACAGTCATTAGCTGAGTGTAGATTTGAGACTAACTCAAAGAATTAATTTGAGTCATTGATTTGACTGCAGTGACCTACTTTACTGCCAAAAGATTTGGCCTGCGATTTGAAAACGTTTGAAGGTTTGATGTCAGGTTTCTCGCTTTTAAAGTTCCTAAATGCTAAAATTGAATTGGACAGCAACAGGCAGATTTTGTGTACTCAGTCCAGTGCTTTCGTTCTCTGTTAGGTTCAAACCAATTCATAACCAACATATAATTTTTTCAATTAAATGGACACAGACAAACTCCAAACCATCCTGTGGGTTAGATACCACTCATGCTGCAAATTCAGAAAGGTTGTTAAAGATTTTTTAATCTGATATTGGAATAGCACGCTAGTAAAGAGCCAGCCCTAAGCCATATACTTCATTTAAGTTTTATGCCTATATTAAATAGATTTCCTGTAGGCTATGTAAAAAGAAAAACTATTGAATATAATTTGAGAGGATTCATATTATTCAGTCCTTTTATTTAGGCAACATTTATTGCCTAGACCTGTGACCTGAGCTTGACCTCAGTGACTCGAAGCTGAAACATAAAACATTAATTTATATATTTTTATACATGCACCTGCATGCAGGTGTCTGGGAGGCAGGCAGACAGGCAAGCTAGCCGACAGACAGAGATGAAGGTATTAAAAGTCAGCTGATGTCTTTCTGCTGGGCTCCGCGGTGAGCTATGAGTGAAAGATGATAGGAGAGAGACAAGATAGATTGGTAGGGGAGGGAGACCAAGAGGGGGAGAGTGTGACAAGCAGGAGATGATAAGCAATGGGTAAACAGTTCACGGCAGATTTCTTTTTACAGGTGATGAATGACAACAACTGCTCACCGCCTTGCTCTCTTATTCCCTCTGCCTCTCTTTTGATGGCTACCTCCTCTGTTCTCCTCCTTCCCTTTCTCTTCTGTTCATTAGGTGCTTCTTTCTGAGTAAACACTGTTAGGAAACAGACAACAAGCAAGAAATAGAGAAAGAGAAATTAGAGCGTAGAAATGGAAGGACAGGGAAGGGTAACGTATGGACAAGGAGGAGGGAGTGAAGAACAGAGAGATGAGGATAAAGTGGATTTTCCTTATTCAGATCCTTAGTTAATGAGCTGGAGGGAAGTTGAAGAACCTGTTGACTGTTATGACTCCACTTAAAATCTATAAATTTAGAAGCTTGCCAGTCAGCCATGATTGCTTATTCCTTCCATGCAGCATACTAACAGAACTAATTATTTCATGACAATAAATTAAACAATTAAATTTACAATTAAAGTTACATATAAATAAAATATGTTGATAAATAATCTCTTTCACGCAATTATCAGCTTACATTTAATTACCTTTGTCCTGGTGGATTACAAACACTGTGCGTTTCGATTCCTCAAGGGAATCAAAACAAGTATGACAGGTTTTTTCCCAGTTCATCTGAGGACATTCCCATAAAATTGAACCTTTCACTACCTCCTCCAGGTCTTTGTATTCAAATCACATTGAGCAGCATCAGATTTATTTTAGTTCTCTTTTCAAGACTGGGCTGTTTTTAACCACATGAACCGTCCTGTGGTTTAAGGTGGCCTACACCATTTTTCAGCCACAGCTACTGTCCTTTTTGGGGCTTTTCTGGTGCTTTCCGTAGGCACTTCTGAGCAGCCCCGAAAAACAGCTCGATCTTGAGCTCACCCATCATTGGTTAAACTCTGAACAATCCCCATTTTAAAAAAAAGCAAAACAACAACTTATTAGTAGCAAGGCAAAGAAAAGCATACAACTGCCCTCAAGCAGTTTTCAATGCGGAGGACACAGCAAAAAGCATTGCAAACATCTTAACTTTGTCCATTCTTGTTGTAGTTTTGGTCTTACAGATTGTTATTAATAAGTTTAGTTATTTTGCCAGCATGTTACATTACCTTTAGAGTATTGTGGATTTTGCAACACTAGAAACAAAAAGCCTTAAATTACTGATTAGGGGGCTGTTCATGCAGTGGAAAGTCAGTTGATGGCAGCCTCCCATGCCTCTCATCTGTAACTCTGTGTGTTTATCAATTTTTGACCTGCTGGTAGCACAAGACAATGATTAGCAATCATCCTGTAGGGAACATGGATGTTAGTGCAATAGATTTACAGAATATAACCCCTGGAGCCAATGCTATTATCAAAGCTAAAAACAAATTGCTTTATGTGTTTATTTTTGTCATTTTCAGCCTTTACTAAAGTTCTCATCAGCTGATACATGCACACATGTTTTACAACTTAAGGAAAACAGATGTAGTAAAATATGTAGTAAAATCTGACAAAAGAGGAAAGGAAAGCAGAAATAGGCATGGGATAAAAGTGCAAATAGATAGGTCATAGCCCTTTACTCTCTAACTTACCACACTGGATTTTATTACATACTATAATTTCTGTGGCAGCCATTTTATGTGTACCCAAAGAGATTACTATGATCCAAGAGGAAGTATCACATTCATCCTCCTTGCCTTGTTTGCCAGAATATATAAATCCAACAGCATTCAGGATGGCAGCTTTGTATTTATCCAGTTTAAAGCACATCACCAGCTGCTTTCAGTGACTTTCTGTCTGCTTTAGGATTGAATTGTTCATATTCAAACAAATTTAAATGACAGTAGTCTCTCTTTGTAGTTTCCACTGCACTTAGGATACATCAAAACTGTTTTAAGTTAGGTTATGTCATTTTACTTTTCTCTTACGCTTCTTCGTTGTTTTTGCTCTTGTTGCATTTTGTGTTTTTGGTACACTGTTTATATGCACAAGCAGTTGCATTTGCAAATTCATCTTGTTAAAGGTATCAAGCTCAAGTTTTTTTTGTATGCCACTTGTAAATGTTATCCTCAGTGATTTGTGCATGTAAGTTGTATGCAGATTTACTAATTATCACATTAAAAATGTTATTTCAAGATATCTTCATCTCAGTGTTGATATTAGCTGTTTAAACTGCAATTGGGACAGCAATAGGTAAATCTCCTCTCTCTCTCTTTTCTCAGGTCATATTTGAGGCAGAGGTTTCGGACAGCAAAGCTGGCTTCATCGCCATAGACGACATTCAGGTGCTCAGCTACCCATGCGGTGAGTCATTAGCATGCCAGCAATTAGTCCTAGTTCGCTGAATAAACGCTGATAGCTTTGGCCACTAATTAGACTGTACCTGGGATGGTTTCTGTTGCACTTGAATGGGTAGATAAGTGGGAAGGTGACACAGGAGAGGAGGGATGCAGTGAGAGGAGAAAGACAAGTCATAGAGAAAAATGAGAGAAATAAAAAAGGAGAGAGGAGGAAACACAGAGAGAAAGAGGGGAATAGGAGAGAGTGAAGCGAGAGCAGTATTAGGGCAATCATGGAGAGAGAAGATTCTGACCACTCAGCAGTTCTCTCCTTCCTTTAACCCACACACAGACGTGTGCGCCACACACACACACACACACACACACACACACACACACACACACACACACACACACACACACACACACACACACACACACACACACACACACACACAGTGAACAGTAGCTTTCTTGTCTCTGCACTGACAGGAAAGAGAAGAGGGCTGCAATCCATTTTAAATTGCTCACTACGTCTCAGCTTCTCTTCTTTGCTTGAGTGTTTCCTTACCACTAGAGGCAAAAAAAAAAGAGTTGTGACGACAAACTTTAACTATTAACAGAAGGGTCCGTTAATCTAAAGCCATAGGCATGTTCCTGGAGAGGAAGCTATTACAGCTGCTTTTGTCATCTATCACGTTGAAGCACTGAATCTTTCAGGACAATTCAGTTTCTTAATAGATTCTATTGATTATAAGTCATAAAAATAAACTATCTTCAACCGTCCCCTTTTGCCGAGTTTGTGGGGTCGTGGTGTCCGTGTGGTCCCTGTCTGTGTCAGAAGTTGTCAGTATGACGTTGAAATACATTTCAACACCTGGACTTGAAATCTTGGAAAAAAAAGAAAAAAAAAATATATATATATATAAATAAAAAAAGGATCCCTAGTCTTTTGAAGGCAGAGCAGCAGGGCTCTTAATAGGAAGGAGCAAGTATTTGAAAAGGAATTAGTACTTAGTCTCCACAGTGGAAGCATTCATTCTCACAGCTGCATTTCTGGACACACAGGTTTGTGTGTGTGCACACGTTCACGTGAGTGCACATGTGAGCTTGTGTGTGTGTTTTCATTCACCATAGGAGCTGCTATCTATGATTGCAATCACATCCCCAGAATAAAGATGTCATAGCTAAACTGCATTTTCAGGGTCTAAAAAGGCTTATTTCATTATCTTAGCATGGTAGTTAAGAACTGGAAGCTCTGTGAGTCATACGTACTGAATATGGCATTGATGTTACCTGCCAATGGCAAGCCAATACTGTGCTTTGGTATTCTGCAACTCCAGAAAAATATAATAATGATAAGAATGAACCTATTCCTCAGGGTGGCCCATTGTCCTGAAATGTATTGTGTGTTTGTGATAAGGTGACCGTTTTGGCACCTCATTTCCATTTTCAAGAGAAGAATAAAATCAAAACATTTTAAAGCACAACTACACATATCCTTGCTGTAAACTCAATCTGATTTGCTTCTGTGTTTGACCTCATTTCCTGCAGATAAATCACCTCATTTCCTGCGCCTTGGGGACGTGGAAGTGAACGCTGGACAAAATGCCACTTTTCAGTGTATCGCTACAGGACGAGACACCTCGAACAATAAACTCTGGCTACAGGTACAGCCAAAACAAATGCAAAACATGTTTTCATGTACTGTTATAGGATGCAAACCATTTGTAGCTATACAGGATCTGAATACTTCATTATGATCATGCACAGTTAGGTTAACTGGAACTATGTAAATTGCAATAATATTTGCAGCCATTCAAGTCATTGGCTTACTCAGATACAAAAACAGCATATTGAGTCACTTCCATCTAATAGTTTCTAACAGTGGCATTCATTTTAGCCTACTCCAACACAATACTGTTGAATGCCTTTTTATTTGTGCTGAATATGACAGTAAAAAAAAAATCAGTATTTCAAAAATCAGCATTAGAGGCAGAAAGGCTAAAAAGCTTGACAAGTTAAAAGAAAAAAACCTTTTAATTAACAATTAAGAACATACTTTCTGTAATTTGGGTGAATCATCCCTGTATTATGAGACTGTTCATCTTCACAAAGGTGCATTTTAACATCCATTTAAGTAAGTAAAGACGAAAATGAATCAGGTCCTTCTAAATCTTGCATTTGCATTTTCATGCTCATTAATGCAGGCAGTTCCTAATAAAATAATACAAACGTGCAGTATATAGCTTTATGTATAGGAATGGGTAATACAAAGAGATGAAACAGTCTACTGAATGTGACACCCTAAGGACTGGTATGTCCAATTATAAAGTGTCATTCACGCAAGCACACAAATACACACTCACAGTCACAAACACAATGACTGGAGGCCATACATCTCAGCAGCTAACATGATTAAGAGTTTAATAGCTGCTGATTTCATTATGGTTCTATTGTAGTCATGACCTTCAAACCTGCTGTCAGCAAGGCAGAGGGGAATGAGTGTGTGTGTGTGTGTGTGTGTGTGTGTGTGTGTGTGTGTGTGTGTGTGTGTGTGTGTGTGTGTTCAGTGCTGGCTGGCCTTGAGCAAGGCATTTAACCCTCCATAGCCACTGGAACACCTGATCTGTCGGTTTATGTGTGTGTTTGTCTGTCTTTAATTCAGAGGAGAAATGGAGAAGATATTCCAGTGGCTCTGACCAAAAACATCAACCACAGACGATTTGCTGCCTCCTTCCATCTCAAAGAAGTCACTAGTCAAGATCAGAGATCTATATCGCTGTGTCACCCAGTCAGAACGTGGCTCTGGGGTGTCCAACTTTGCCGCACTTATCGTCAGAGGTGAGAATTTTGAAAAACATTTTCAAGGTTATTTCATAGATTTTCTGTCACCTTCTTTAATGCTTTTTTCCCCTCTGATAGTATATTAAATATAAGCTTGGAGAATTTTTTGGAAATACAATGACAGTTCCCAATTTACCTTGAATTTCTTGATAATTTTTAAAACAAGTCACACAGAGAGACAAAAGTAGGATTCTCAGAAACTTGAGTCATTCATTAGATTTGTTAGCTGAAAGTACAGCTAACAAAAGCATATTTTATCAGATGTTGCTTGCAAAATCATTAAATTTAATTCCATAATGTTAATTTGACAATTAGCCACATTTCAGGCTTCAAACATAAAGATATAAATTTTTATTTTTTTCTGAAGAATCAACAACAAGTGGGACACAATCGTGAAGTGGAATGAAATTTATTGGATGTGTCAAACTTTTTTAACAAATAAAAAACTGAAAAGTGGGGCGTGCAATATTATTCGGCCCCTTTACTTTCAGTGCAGCAAACTGACTCCAGAAGTTCAGTGAGGATCTCTGAATGATCCAATGTTGTCCCAAATGACTGATGATGATAAATAGAATCCACCTGTGTGAAATCAAGTCTCCGTATAAATGCACCTGCTCTGTGATAGTCTCAGGGTTCTGTTCCAAGTGCAGAGAGCATCATGAAGACCAAGGAACACACCAGGCAGGTCCGAGATACTGTTGTGGAGAAGTTTAAAGCCGGATTTGGATACAAAAAGATTTTCCAAGCTTTAAACATCTCAAGGAGCACTGTGCAAGCAATCATATTGAAATGGAAGGAGTATCAGACCACTGCAAATCTACCAAGACCCGGCCGTCCCTCTAAACTTTCATCTCAAAAAGGAGAAGACTGATCAGAGATGCAGCCAAGAGGCCCATGATCACTCTGGATGAACTGCAGAGATCTACAGCTGAGGTGGGAGAGTCTGTCCATAGGACAACAATCAGTCGTACACTGCACAAATCTGACCTTTATGGAAGAGTGGCAAGAAGAAAGCCATTTCTCAAAGATATCCATAAAAAGTCTTGTTTAAAGTTTGCCACAAGCCACCTGGGAGGAAGAAGGGTTCTCTGGTCAGATGAAACCAAAATTGAACTGTTTGGCCACAATGCAAAACGATATGTTTGGCGTAAAAGCAACACAGCTCATCACCCTGAACACACCATCCCCACTGTCAAACATGGTGGTGGCAGCATCATGGTTTGGGCCTGCTTTTCATCAGCAGGGACAGGGAAGATGGTCAAAATTGATGGGAAGATGGATGGGGCCAAATACAGGACCATTCTGGAAGAAAACCTGTTGGAGTCTGCAAGAGACCTGAGACTGGGACGGAGATTTATCTTCCAACAAGACAATGATCCAAAACATAAAGCCAAATCTACAATGGAATGGTTCACAAATAACGTATCCAGGTGTTGGAATGGCCAAGTCAAAGTCCAGACCTGAGTCCAATCGAGAATCTGTGGAAAGAGCTGAAGATGCTGTTCACAAACGCTCTCCATCCAACCTCACTGAGCTCGAGCTGTTTTGCAAGGAAGAATGGGCAAGAATTTCAGTCTCACGATGTGCAAAACTGATAGAGACATACCCCAAGCGACTTGCAGCTGTAATTGCAGCAAAAGGTGGCGCTACAAAGCATTAACGCAAGGGGGCCAAATAGTATTGCACGCCCCACTTTTCCGTTTTTTATTTGTTAAAAAAGTTTGACACATCCAATAAATTTCATTCCACTTCATGATTGTGTCCCACTTGTTGTTGATTCTTCACAAAAAATAAAAATTTTATATCTTTATGTTTGAAGCCTGAAATGTGGCAAAAGGTTGAAAAGTTCAAGGGGGCCGAATACTTTCGCAAGGCACTGTATTGTGCAGCATGGAGTTAATAACGAGTCATTTTGTACTTAAGCATGAAGCTAAAGCTACATTTGTAGGGCAAAATATTTGGTCCATGATCACTGTACGTGATCAGTAGTTATGCCTTTCAATGTAATATATAGTACAAATAATGTTCTAAATACTCTACTGTGCTATAAGGTATGTGCAGTCTCATGACTGCTTACCATGTTATGTTAACTTATCTGTCATTTTGGATATGTGATGCTGTAGGGTAAAGTGAATAAGGCCCCAATGGCACAGGTCTAGAGACCAGTCAGTGACCAGTCACTAAGGACAAACGTGTATTCCTCGACCTTCTGGCAAAAAAACCCTTGCGATTGTTTTGGTCAGTAGCACAAACACGCCAGCTTGTCTGCAGATACAAAGCAACTACTTTCCAAGTGGTACTGAAACTGTGAAAAGTGCAGCATTAACTGGAAAAAGTTGCACTTTTTGAAATGTGTTGGCTGCAGCTTAGGGGCAAAACATTTACTTTGTGTTTGCAGACATGTGACCCCTTACATCCAAACTATGTTCAGCCGCATCAATCTGCTAGCAACCAAAGCAACCACAAGGAGGTTTTAGTGCAACACACTCTTTGCGACATTTTACCTAATGACAGCCAACAACCTCCAAGAACCGTTTGCCAACCAGTTGGGGAACACACTTTTTCCCCTTCAACCGATGGTTGTATACATCCTATACAGCAGACTGGAACAAAGGGTGCATGACATGACATGTGAGAAACTCAATATAGAACAGGGGTGGGCACATGGGCTGTACCAATAAGCTGAACTCAGTTCTGTTCATGTGTTAATTTTGTTTCTTTATAACCTTGTTGGTGTGGCCCCTCACAACAGTCCCAGTTTCTCATGTGGCCCCTTGAGAAAATTAATAGCCCACCCCTGATATAGAGGATTTCTTACCTTGACCAGGACCTACTTAATTTTTTAAAATAATTTTTAAGCCCATAAAATAGTTAATATTTGTATAGAAATAGTTATGTAATAATTATTTGATTAGAAGAATAATGCTAACTTAAAGCCTACATGCTTACATGTATTATGTGTTTGTTTTTTTTGTTATGAAAAATGCTGTGTTTTGTACAACGTTTTGGAACCAAATTCCCTTTCGAATCACATGTGCATCCACTGTGTCTGACTCATAAAAAGTAAGTCACTAATACAATATAGGCTAATGAGGAGAGTTCATGTGGGAGTGTATGTAGATGTGTGTATGCCAGTATTGTGTTTGAATGTGTGTGCAAATACTCTATGTGTTGATGTGTATATGAGTGTGAGGTAGCTCCATTGTTGTCTATGCCAACAAGGGCATGTGTGACTGTGTGTGTGTTTGTCTGTGGGTGTGGGTGTGTGCATGCTGCAGCTGTCATGTGCATCTGACATGTGGTTAATAAGGTGTCACCAATGTGTGTTTGAGATGGGATGCTTTATTCATTCACATCCAATAGCTTACATATTCAATTCATCTCCCAGAGAGAGACGGTTGGAGGGGTGGGGGGGTAAAGGCGAAAGAGATTCAGAAAGAATGGATACGGGAGTGACAGAAGGGGGGTGGAGTGGGTGGGGTGGGGAGGCAGGAGGAGAGCAAAAGAGAAACGAGGAGATGGTGAAGACAAGTTAAATGTAAATAGCTCATTATCCAAAGAATATCCATATCAGATTCAAGAATATGTGTGAATATGTAAACAGCAGAGCAGAGTCATGTTTATTATTCTGCATAAGAAATGTCAGAGGAGAAAGAAATGAGAAATCAAAGCAAAAACGAGCACCATGAATATGAATATTAGATGGTGTACCTCAGATAAAGGTACTCTTTCACTGTCTGGTGTAGGAGTTCAACTCAACTCTCTGTGTTGCTTGACCCTAGCACTGCCATTATGGGCTGTAGATCACTGGGAATGGACAGACTTGTTCTTTTTTTAGTCAAGAAAATCTGGCAGTTTTGGAAGGTGATTTTTTTCTTCAGGGTCTTGCTGATTTAGTAGAAAAATGTGAGTGGCTAATGTTTATTTATCATGAACATCTTTTTTTGATTGCAAGAAGGGAAAGAGGAATGAGATGAGGAATTTGCACAGCAGGAGGTATGTGTCCGAACATGAAAGGAACAAATCTGCATGTATGAAAATAGATTCAGGTTCGGGAAGTGTGTGTAACTAGGCAGTGTCTTTTTCTTTTCTTTTCTTTTCGTTTTTTACAATTAGTAAGAACAATGATTTTGGACCGTTAGAAATTTTGGTGATCATGAATATTGATCTAGAGTCTGGTTGTTAGAAAGAAATCACAATAAAAGAATAAGGACTGCATGTATAAATGTGGGAGGAGAAGAACCTCATGTTTATTTATTAGAAATATCAGATGGGAGATGAGAGCCAGAGAGAAATCAAAGAAACGGGGAATATGTTTATTTCACGTCTTGAAAAGTATGCTTGCTGGAGAGTTGAGGCTCCTGCAGGACATTGACGACCATGAATATGGACAGTGTTGCTGCATTGCTAATATTTCCACTCTGAATATTTTACTTTTTAATATTTATTTATATATTTATTTATTGGGAAATTTAAGCTAGAGGGAGAATAACTGGAAATGGGGTATTTCTTGAGGAATTGTACATTCAAGAAAACAGCTAAATTTAAGAATTTATATCGATCTGCCAAAATTTGATATACATTAAAAATATTTGATAGAGGGCACTAGCCAAGGTTTCATCTTCAAAGCCTTACAGTGGCTCACTGTAGGATGTGAAATTGCCCCACTACAGTTTCTCATGGGAATAGTCTATTGATATTTATAACATGTAGATGACAAAGATGTGCCATTATCACATGCGGAAGCCATAAGTATCAGAGAAAAGAATCACATTTTGTAGATACAGGTGCGTTGTGGGAGCATGAGAGGTGTGACAGGGGATTCCCAGATGATTCTTAGATGTACATTTTTGTCTCTCTCTTCCTTCAGTAGAAATATAACCGTATAAGAGGGCTAAGTTACCAGCTAACTACCAAGCCTATTTAGCATCCATAGTCTATATAGGTGTTGCTCAGATATAGATAACTGCTAAAAAAAATGCAAACTAAACAACAGAGCTTCACTCAAAAAAAACTAAAGCGCAGGATAGTATCTTGGAAAGCGTCTTATTACATTGTAGCACACAAACACAGATGATATACTACTTCAGTGACTCAGTCTAGCTAAGCTGAAGCCTTTTCAGACAGCTAGATGGCACCAACCTGGCTCTCAAAGTTGCCACTGCCCTAATAATGCATAACTTTAACCCTCTATACAGTTTTAATTTGTAGCTTAGGGAAAAAAAGTTGTTTTAGAGGGGGGTGGGGATTATCTTTAGCGATGAAGCCAGTCTGTCAGCATGCTGCAGAGGTTGCCATTTGCCTAAAATCCAAATATGTGAATAGAGGCAAGATTAGAAGTTGATTTGTTTGTTAATTGTTTGTACAACTTTAGTAAGTGATCATTAGGTAATTTGTTTTGATAAAGAAGTGTACTTCACACTACACACTAACTGTAGCTTCTCCCAAAAATACTTGCTGGTTTTCTTTAACTATCACATTCAGCTCAGCTCAGCATCTCTGGGTCACTTGCTATTCAAAATAAGATAACAAGATCTGATCAAATCTCTGGAGGCCAGTTTTAAAATTTGGTGTTACATATACATTTCCTTGTGTAGCAAAACAGTACTGAGGTTCAATAGCCCTGAGCTCGAAATTTTAAGACCTGATGGATGGATGCTGGCAAGCAGAATCCCTGCCTTTACAAGTTTTACTGTAGATAAACAGCATGAGAGGTATGAGAGAGTCTGACTGTGTGTTTGGGTGTGTATGTGTATGTGTATGTATGTGGGTGTCACTTTTGGTTTGGTCAGAGGCGAGCTCTAATAAAGCCTTGCCCTCTGGTTCCTTTGGTGACAGAGTGCATCATCACCACACACATACATCACCATGCCAGCTTGCATTACACACAACCCATGGCCTAAAAATCTCCTGCAATATTACTGTCACACACACAAACACAAACATGTATCAGACTTATGTGCACACACAACTTGCTTGAAATCATGCAATTGTTTTAAACTATAGTGGTCCACCTCTAAAATGTCCCTTTTTCCCTTGTAGCCAGTCGCACACTCTTAAGTTATAGTGACAGGTGGAGCTTCAGGCATTATGGAACTATAGAAAACCTACTACTACTGGACTGCTGTTAATGCAACCGAAATACACACACTTGCACACTCATACACACGTCTGTAGCTCTGGAGGTCACATGTCCTCCAGTGAGTTCCCTAGTGATGTCAGCAAAGGTTTGTGAAAGTTAAACTTTATTGACAAGGTTGCTGACAATGGGAAACAAAAGAACATTCCTGGTGGGCTCCAGTCACCAATGAAAACTCCTTTCTTAGATTTGTCTGTTTCTGTCTTAGTCTTTATTCACCACATTATGAAACAAATCACAAAAAATCTTTAAGAATAGCTTCAGGATTATTTTTTTCGAATATCAGGGAAGAAAATGAATGACATTATAAACAAATTAATCACAAAGACAGTTTAGGTCAGAATCAGCATATACATTTAAAGTTTTCCCAGTGTGCATTTGTTTTCTTATTTTCATTTACATTTGACCCAAAAACTTAAAAAAAAAAAAAAAAAAACGATGAGAGGGTTCACACATATGATTAATAATAAAAAAGATGGTGACAGCAATTCCACCGCAAAATATTGGAATAACACCATTGATGATTTGTTATATTTTTTTTTAGGTCAGCTTCACAAATGACAAGTGATGGAACAAAAGAAGACGAAAATGTAAAGTTGGAGTCTGTTCCAGCTTTTGTTTTTGTTTTTTTTTCTTTCTCTGGAGTCACATAATGACCCAGTTACATTTCATTTTTATGTGTATTATTTATCTTTTAGCTATTCAGGAGATTTTAAGCAACATTCAAGCATGCATTCAAGCTAACACACAAGCTAAAAAAATGATAAACCTACTGTTTTGTGCTCTTTAAAAATGCTGCTTTATTTCTTCATCTGTTTATTTATCATCAGGTTGTTTACTTTGTTTATTTGATGGCATTGCAAGGTGACATGCCGTTGACGTCGGTGGTTTTCTGAAGTAACTTCAACATTCATTATCTGGATTCAACTTCACTGGCCCGCATGTGTTTGTGTATCTGCGTTTGCACGTGTGCATGTGCTGTCAACCTTCAGTGTTTCATCTGTTGCTAAAGCGACACTTCCTGTGCGCACCTCTCTGACAGCCACATTCAGTACACAGAAAAATGCCAGCACAGGCACACAAAGAAAAAACAGGTGACAGTAATGCAAAATATAACTGTTAATGGAGCAACATACACAGTAACACACAGACACACACATTTAATTTAGATAATACAGTACTTACTTTGATATGGTGTGATTGAAGCTAGATTGCCAAAAAAAAAAAAAAGCCTGGCGGTGTGTCTGGGAGATAAAATCTGTGTGATTTACTGCGTGCAAGACAGATCACAGTGCATGTGTGTGAGGAGAGTGATTAATTCATGCGTTGATCTGTGTGTGTGCGTAGATGTGTCAAGTAGATCAAACTTTGATGCACTGTGTTTAAAGCTTGTATGTGTTTTCAGCCTGTCAGTCACAGATGCGTGACAGTTATCTCTGATCTGGCTGGCCCTGAACCATCATGCATCCATCACATTTATGTAAATACACACAATTTATTCACCAAGCACTTTGTGGCCGTGATGCAGGGATATATTTCAAGACATATGTTTAGTATAACTACATACTGTGTTTAATGTTTAAAACTAAAATGGCATAACTTAGTCAATTGTGCTTTTTTTTGCATTATGCAATTATGAAATGACTATGAAGGTAATTGATCCTAAATGTTTCCTTTCCTAAATGTACCTATCTGAAAGAAGAAAAAAAAAGGAGCAGTTGATAAATAATCCAACTTGGTAATGGTAACTAAAGTCCCTTTTAGATGTCCACTTACATTATTCTGATGCTAATGTAATTTAAAAAATTTCAGTTTAAATAAGGATATGAATCTCAATATCCATCTGACAAGTGGAACAGTCATAGTTTAGCCTTTAGGCTCTAATCGCCTTACTCCTGCAGAAAACATTTGCAGAGATATTGGGGTGTGATGGGTAAATATCAGTCCCCAAGTCAGGGCTTGTTTGTGGATGATGCTCAGATGGTGGTGATGCGTAGCAAGCAACCTTGTCAAAGCAGAGGGGTGATGGGAAAGTTAACAACTTATGTTGCCCACCAAATTGGCAGGGTACATTGGGTAGATCAGATGGAAAGTGAGACATATCACTTTAGGTTTTAGCATTGCAGCGTCCAGACTTTTCTCCTCTTAAAGTTCCTTTAACATACCAGATTCAGAGCGTTGTAGTAGCATTGGGTTTGTTCAGTAAATGTCCTGTCCTATAATATCTGAATTAACATTCTATACTAGTTCTATGTTTGGTGGGAAAAAAGTCCTATTTTAATGAATATCAAAAGTAAGAAAAATACATATTTCATGTCTGAAAACTGTCACTATTGTCAACACAGGAAGGTGGAAGGCTTCTGGTCGAGTATCAACTCATGAAAGAATGCAGCAAAACGTAGCTGTACATAAAGATTGTTGTGTTAATATCTATCTTTCAAACTTTCTACTAGTAAATTACATTATTATTATATTATTTTTAGAAGAAATGGGATGAAAGCAGTCTTAGACCGTTCTGTTAACCATGATGTTCACCTAGCTCAGCAGTCACACAGTACTGTTGTAGATCAGTGTACTAGCTACCAGGAAGCCCATGATTTTTTGTGACCTTAGGCAGTCATCATAGTTGGCAGGTATTAAAATGTTTGAGTTCACAAAAACCGCGTGACTACTAATGAGGTATTGTAATCACAGTGACTGTATTTATGTTGGCTGTGCAGTTACCCTCCCCTGCTCTGCACCTTGTTTTAGTATTTGAAACCATCTTACATGTTCTTGTTCATTGTTTTCCCTCCTCAGAGCCTCCACACCCGATTGCACCTCCTCAGCTGCTTGGTGTTGGCCCCACTTACCTACTGATTCAGCTCAATGCTAACTCCATATTTGGAGATGGACCTATAATACTAAAAGAGGTGTGTGTTAGTCTTGAAGTACTGGATGTTGTTAAGCAACAACATTTTAACATTATAAACTGGGGCATTGTAATGATGCAAACTTAAGAAATGATATAATTATTTAATAAATACATCTTAAGCCATAACAGTTACCAACAGTTATCATTTATCATATTACAGTTTAGCCATGTTTAATATGGAGCAAACCTTTATATTCCATAGGTTATCATATGACATTGACATTAATACTGAATGATTTCTGATTAATACTTAACACTTTCATAACATAACATGTCTTTTTTGATTTTTTTTTAATAGGTTGAGTACCGTATGACATCAGGCAGCTGGACTGAGACTCATGCTGTGAACTCTCCTAACTACAAGTTATGGCATCTTGACCCAGACACAGAGTATGAGATCAGGGTGTTACTAACCAGACCAGGAGAGGGAGGCACAGGGAAACCTGGTCCACCACTCATTACTCGGACCAAATGTGCAGGTAAGACAGCTACAGCATGTTAACATGGAAGTGTTAGAATTTAATTTCTGATTGAGTGATTACGTTACCTTTTCCAGGATGACTCTACCCTGTTAATAGGTTCCTTGCATATGTATGTTCACCTAAAAGAAGATAAACCAGGTTTAGCAAGAAAAACACAGATAGTCTCACTTTGGTTGGGCTCTCTTGTTCTCACACAGGCTTTTTTCTGGCTGTCTGATTGTTTATTGATCTGTCCATCTAACTATTTTTTGGGGGGGGGGTTTGTCTTGGTATACATATTTTTGTTGGTAGGGTGATATTTGCACAGCGAGCAGGCTGGAAGAGGAGAGGTGTAGTGAGGGATGGAATTGGAGAAGAAAGGAGGGGAGAGCCTGAGTCAGTTCTTGGTTGCTCAGTGATCTGAGCAAAAGAGTGATTATAATACTGGAGGCTCTCTGCACCTTCTATCACTTTTTATCCTGCTTTTTCTTTACTTCTGTCACCTCATTCCTGCTTTCTCTCTACTACTCTTCCTCTCATTCCTCTTTTTCTATAGCTTTCATTCTGCTTTGTTCTTTTTCGCTGCCTTTCTCCCTTTTCTCTCTGCTCTCTCTCTCCCCATCGTTCGCTCTCAGTGGATCAATAGATGGAGGGCAGAAACACTGTCTGACATTTGTAGAAATAAACGACTGAAATATAAACACAGCTAGCCTGAGGGAGAGAGACGGAGCAAGAGCAAGAGAGGGTTGATATAAGAGAGAAAGAGGCAGAAATAAAAGCAATGAGCTTGAATGAGAAACAGAATAAGGGAGCGATGGAGAGATGATGAAAAACAATAAGGCTGGAAAAGAAAGAGAGGAGAGAATGGGAATGGGGTGAGAGAGTGCAAGAGGCGAGAGAATGATGAAACTGGAGAATAAAAATGAAAGAGAGATGAAAACTCATAACCACGGGGTCTGACTGATGTCTGCCAACCTGTGTGTGTGTGTGTGTGCGTGTGTGTGAGTGTTTTAACAGTGAATGAATCTGCACGTATGTGGTGTCGTGTCTGTTTATTGGCAGAGAGGAAGTCATAGACTTGTTCAGGCGACTCATGTATTGAACAGTTTCCTGTTTAACAGGAAGAGGAAATTAATCTTCTTCTCCTCATTCATGCTGGAACACATTTGTGGTAAAGACGTTAACTCATTGTAATCCATATAATATGCTGATAACAGGCCAAATCTGGGAAATACGATTATGAATTTAGAGAATAAAAAAAATATCAGAATTTTTTTCTGTGTTACTGACTAGAAAATTATAGTGTATTATGGTGGGGTGATGATTAGAGAGAGGGAAAAGGCACTGATATTTCATGGTTTTTACGGGGACTTTCTGACATGTAGTCATTCATCAGATGCATTTCAGACACTAGCACCGTAGCAAATATCCTCATGAACAAAAAAATCCTACCTTCTTCTAATGATCAGTAGTATACCATACCTATAATCAGTACCTACTGTTGAACAGTGAATTAATGGCAGTTTATGTCTCTTGATAGGTGGATTTCATTACCTTTGGACAGAGGCATACTGACTGTTCTCCCCTGTTTTCTGTCTTTAAGCTTAGTCAGTGTGCTGCTGACTGTTGCCTCATATTTACTGTGCATATTATATTTTCTGTGCACTGATTATCCTACTTTATTCTTTGCAATGAGACAAATGTGAGTAGTAATTGAAATATTTATATGTACGTACAGTCAAACTAATGAAAGCTAAGAATAATTAAAATAAAGTATGATCGAAAAAATTAAAATAGAATTAATAGCAATACAAAACCAAGTTAATGTACCTATTCACTATCACCAATTAACCTAACCCGACTAACTGCAACTAACTTGGAATATGGGAGGAAACCAGAGTACCCGGGAGAAAACCCATGCAGGCCCCGGCCAAGGTGGAATAGAACCCAGGCCCTTCTTGCTCTGAGGCAACAGTGCTAATCACAGTGCTAACCATCACATTGCCCACCACGTGCTGCCCTGAGTAAATAGATATCACTAGATAATAAACTTAATGAGTCATTATCAGTGTATTGTGCAAGCACTCTGCTGATATTTTTAGTTAAGTGATTTCTCCCTACCTGTTCTCTGTGAGCATCCACACTCACTCACACACACATGCAAATGCACACGCACCGTTGGAGTTGGATTGCGTGTGTTTGTGTTTGTTGTTAGAGTGAGGCACACACACAGACACGGGGTAGGAATGTTATTTAAATGGTAATGATTCCTTTGCTTTTTCTGTTTGGTTAGGTTTGTCTGATCCCACCACCTGTAGTTTACTGAATATTTAGTTTAATGCAATATAATGAAGACACACACACACACGCACACAGGAATGTGTGTGCACAAACATCAGGCATCAGCCCAAGCGTGCCACCACACGAAACACTGTTTAATTAAAAATCAATATAGTTAATAAAAAAACTGAGCAGACATCATACACACTGCTAAGCAATTGATATGATAACAGGAAGGATTTCATCTCCTCCTCTCCTCTCGTCTTTTGTCCTCATGTCTCTGTTCATCTCTTCCTTTTGCATTTTTTTCTTCTGTCCCCACTTCTTTCTCATGCTTCCTCTGTCTCTCTTCTCCAACTCTTCTCGATTTTTCTTCTGTGGTGATGTATTGCTCTTGTCTGAAGGGTGAAATATAATCAACTTGAAGTGAAGGGTTAGCGTGCATGCGTGCGTGCGTGCGTGTGTGTGTGTGTGTGTGTGTGTGTGTGTGTGTGTGTGTGTGTGTGTGTGTGTGTGTGTGTGTAAATGTGCATGTGTGACAGAAGAAGGTGATGAAGTAGCTTTTAATCCAAATCCTGAATTTTCTGCTGAAAACCTCTTGGTCATGGGAGGTTAGATACACACACACACACACACACACACACACTAAAAAAACCTCATAGTTACTTAGGGTTGAGCACAGACACAGAAGAAAGACACACTTGGAGAAATGTTCAGATGTACACACACACACACAGTTCAGGAGAGTCACAGTATTTCTCATATGTTACACAAGCTCAGCATCACTTGGATTTATGGAAGAATGGAATCAAACACATTTCCAGGCACACTAACACAGATGTTGCAGGGAATCACACACAATATGTCATATGTACTTCTTTTATATGTGAAGATGCACACACACACACACACACACACACACACACGCATACACAAGCAGCACAACACTTGTAAGTGTCCGGCCTTTGAAAGTAGATTTACAGCCAGTAGATTTACAGACACAGTATGTTTTGCTGTGCGTATCAGTTTTATAATAATGTTCTGTCTGTGTGGGTCCATATGCATGTAACAAATGGAATGTTTGTTAATCTAACTGAAGGTCTCTTATTTGCAGGGGTCAGTTTTGTCAGGGATGGCTCTTGGCTATATTTTTTGCGAAGTATTTTGTAACAGCTATGAGATGGTGTAGTTGCCAAACCAAAAGTGGCGGATTCTCAAAAGAGAAGAGATTGTTACCAGTAGGAAAAAAATGAACCATCAACAAATCTATGAAAGATAATTTTATTTCATATAGGACATTTTATTACAATAAAATTACACTTTAAAATACACTTTTTTAAAAGGTATACTGTTATCATTATACTGCATAGGTGAAAGCAATTGCAGTTTTTAGCTCATGCCTTATGAATTGGCAAGTTATCTGTCCATCCATAATTAACAAGAATCACTACTCTTTCTAGAGTCTTGGTCAGATTTTAGTGACATTTCTGCAAAATCATGGGGTCTTCAACCAAATTGTGCTCAAGGTCAAGGGCAGTTTTCCATTTTCTCAAGAATTGCAACTCATCCTGGAAAATTTTTTAGGACTTAGTGATACTAAACAAAGTCAGTGTCAAAGTCACATTTGTCAGCAATAACCTGTTTAATGTGATGGATCGTGAGCCAGAGGTGCTACTACATAATGGACATTATGGTTGCTGTTGACCATTTCTGTGAAAATAACAAAACCAACAACGAATTAATCCTACCAGTTGGATGACATGTTCCTTCATTTCCATGAGCATGTGCTTTGTAAATTAATTTGTGTCAATTTGTTCAAATTTATATTGATTCTTTACTCAAAATAGGCCGCATTTAAGGCATGATTTATTGAGGAATGTTGCAATGTCAAGCTATTTTAAAGTCTTTTTTTTTCTTTTTCAATTTGGTTTTTGAAGAGCTACCCCTTAAATATGAACAAATGACACAGTCATAAAAGTCAAAAGGCGAAAGTACTAAGAGGTATTGTTGGTTTTAGCAGTGTTGGGTTTTATGTCTAATACCTTTTAAAGGACATTTGTCGACTCCTTCCTCATTGTTTTATGTTTTAATTTAACTCATGCATGTCTTTTTAATTATCAGACATGAGTTGGATTTCCATTTATTTTTCTCAACTTCATAATTTGAAACAACTCGCACTGCACTGTATGGATAGAGGTTTTGGACTTAATTGCTGCTTTCATAATTAGCCTCTCAAAATCCATGTAGCTTCCAAGTGCAAATTGAAAACATGTTGGAGGGCAAATTTGAACCTTTTAAGTACTTAAATGTGGCCTAGAAAGAGAAGCACACATGCAGAGAGAAATTAGAGTTAGAGACAGAATAAATGGATGGAGTTTCATTTGTCTTACTCATGACAGTGGAAGGATTACCAGGAACTAATTGGACAGATTAACTTGGATTTAGCTGCATGTCCTGTCAACCTTTTCTTTTTCAGCCCCTCCTATCCTCTCCCCTTTTCTCTCCTCTTTTCTTCCGCATTTTCTTCAGCTTCATCTCTTCTCACTATTGTTTTATGGCTGTGTGTTTGTTGGCTCTTCCTAATACCTCATGTTGAGGGACATGGTTTTGTTGCCTTTAGCATAGTTCTGTTTCATTTAGTTTCATTTCCTTTCTTTTTGTTTTCCATTTTTTAATTCCAACCTCTGGATTCTGCTGATATGAAGCTTTCTGCTTTTGGTGTTATTGTTAGTGTTTATTGGTATTGTTGTTGTTTTCAAAGCTCCATCTGTAGAGAACAAAGCCTTTTAGTTCCAACATGAATCCAGCCGTTTGTCTGTCTACCAAAGGAGGGGAAAGGGACAAGGCAGCCTCTGTGGTTTGCCATTGGACCTGGTCCCGCTTGACTCTGGCTACATTCCAGACTAGTTATCGTCTCTCTCCGTTCCACCTCTCTGTTTCTTTCTTTCAGTCTCTCGTCTCTGTCTCCCTTTTCTCTCTCTGCTACCTTTATCTGTCCCCTGCTCTCTTCAGACACAGTTTCATTTTTCCATATCTTTCTTTCTTTCTTTCTTTCTTTCTTTCTTTCTTTCTTTCTTTCTTTCTTTCTTTCTTTCTTTCTTTCTTTCTTTCTTTCTTTCTTTCCCTATAAATAGACAGAGAATGGGTATTCAAAAAAGGTTGGAGTGTGTGTGGGTGTTAAGGAAACATAAATTGGTTTACAAATTCACATTCAGGGAACCCACCCCACATTTGGGGACAAAAATTCCCAGTATCATAAATCTTGAAATTATAGGGCCTAATGTTAGGGTTGGGCAACCGGTTATGATGGTAGGTTAGGGCAAGTCTCCAGGAAATGAATGTAATGCCCCCCGAAGTGATGGAAATATGACTCCATGTGCATGTGTGTTTGTGTGACAGGCAAGCAGTCATATATTTTGTTTTAATTCTAAGTGGAAGAACGTCTCACTGTGAGGCAGTGTTAGCATCAAGAGACCCTGAAATCAATGTAATTTACTACACGGCTCTAACTGTGTGTGTGTGTGTGCGTGTGTGTGTGTGCGTGCGTGTGTGTGTGTGTGTCATAATAGCTTGGTTTATGGTGAGGATCACAACTATTGATTTGAACAGGGAGAAAGACGGAGAGGAAGAGAATGAGACAAGTGAGGAAGATAGCGAAACAAAGGGAGAGACAGGCAGAGAAATCAGTGAGTCTCTGCCTTGCTCTATTTAAATGTCAACCATCCAATAACAGGTTGAAGCAAAAATGAAATGCTCTGACCCCTTAGCTATTAACACACACACACACACACACACACACTGTTCAGCAATAATATTTTTTCAGCAGACAATTACCTGCACAGCCTTCCTTCCTCTGTATCTTTTTCTCTCTTCCTCATTTTCTGTCCATCTATTTGTCACATTATTAGTGATGTATTTATAATTGTTGCTGGGATAGGCTCCAGCCCCCCTGCCACCCTGACTTGCATAAGCGGAAGAGAATGGATGGATATTTATATTTAAAAGATTACGTAAACATTAACATGTTTGTATTTTGCTTACAGCTCTGTGTATGTTGTTGAGTGTTTGTAAGAGTTGTGTTTGCCCTTGACAAGGAATTGTTATGAGAAGTTTTATTGAGATGAGCGTACACACACCTATAAATGCTCTGCACAGATTTAATCTCGAGTCTGTCACAATGTAAAGCACGTGCATGTGTTTGTGTGTATTTGGGCAGTAAAGTGTGAGTGTGTGTGGGTGCCTGTGAGCTTCCGTGCATGTGTGTGTGAGTGACAGGCAGATAATGGGTTGTCAGAAGATGCGACAAGTTTGTGTCCTTGTGTAGTCTCCTCTGAAAGAGGAAGACCCAGGGAAGAACACAAACCAAGACAAGGAGGGGTTGGGGAGAGACGTGCGTCTCTATTTAAGGTGAGCTGCTTTTATTAAAAAGTCCTGGAAGGACATAAGGAAGCAGGTGGGTTACGGAAAGACTGGATAAAAGAGGAATAAAACATCAACAGGTGATAGGCTGATTATGACTGTGAAGTCAATTTATGACAAGGAATAAAGAACAAAGCTTTTCATTAAGTTTGTTCTTATTCTCCAGTAATGTATTCCAGTCTGGTAATGTCAAATGTTTTTAGCTATTTTAAGTACTGAGCCTGATTGGAAAGATAATTTTGATTATAACATAGTGACTTTTTAAACTGATTAAAATATCTAGAACTGAAAGTACCCTTACCAAATTAATCAAGAATTAATTAAGGATTTGGGCTAGATATCTAGGTTTGGAGTGTTAGAACATAGAAGTGTGCTATATTTGTTGCTAGCTATTTTGTGCTTCTTTTCAAACATATTTATGATGCTTTACTCTTATAGATGGCAGAGCAGCAGAGGCATTCTTACATCCACTGACTGATCTTGACTGATGGATTTCTTCTCTAGTTAGAAAAGCAGCTCCTGTATCAAGAGAAATAAATCTTTGACAGTAATTGGTAGTGCTTAAACATATTACCTTTCTACGATTTTCCAAAAGAAAGCAATGTCTTGTGACTTAATAGCCATATAGCTTGAAGACTATTTCCTCTATATGAGGTGGGCTTTCTAAGTGAATGCAGCAGAAAAAGGTGAAAATTTTTATCTATTTAAATGTACTCTCTGGCATATAGTGGACTCACATGAGCAGGCAGAATATAGAGGAGGAATAGCGCAGCTTTGTGATTGTAGTCTCTTCTGTGGGTGTGTACGCACTGTGGGGTTATTGATCCAGCTAAATGAGCCAGTTAAGGTAATTAAAGCCCTGGGCAGCAAGGAGGGAAAGTTGATTATATTGACAGCAACAGTCTGAATACACATAAAAAATGGAAACAAAAGACATGTCCTTATGGAAGTTACAGCTTTTGAGAAATGGTTGAATGACAAGGGTGGAGCAGAAATAGGTATTTATAAAAACACTATTTTTCCCCTGTGGGGAAAATGTTGATGCATTCTCTTGGTCATTTTTGGCAACAATGTTACCTTATGCTCACTGTGCATGAAAATTCCAATAGTTCAAAAGTTTCCTTAAAATATTTTTTGGTCCCACTTGTTGTTCAGAATGTTGCAGTCTAAATACAAATATAAAGTTTCTAACATTAAAATTCAATGTCACTATAATACCAACATGTTTAAGAATACACAAATCAGATAACACTTTGGTTTGCCTTCTTTCTTCTTTCCTTTTGTAGAACCCATGCGGACTCCGAAGAGGTTGAAGATTGCTGAGACCAGGTCCCGTTTGATTGCAGTGGACTGGGAATCGCTGGGTTACAATATCACCCGCTGTCACACCTTTAATGTTACTATCTGTTACCATTACATGACTGCCAACAATCATAGCAAAGCTGACTGTTTGGACATGGACCCTAAAGGTACTACTTACTTTTAGTAGCACTGGAAATGTACTACTATGATTATCGATGTGGGGTTTGCAGCTGTGGTGTTTTCTGGTGTTGTATTGCTATTCATTCAGTGTGACATGGGTAAAGAAGTACACAAAGACTGAGCACTTGATAAGGTAATAGCCCTATAAGCACTGAAATTTAGCATAGTAAAAAGGAGCCTGCCTTCAGTGAGATTTCTAATATGAGTGGATCATCTATTCACAGTGAGATTGCCAACAGTATTGACACCCACTTCATTTTAAAGTCAATCTTAATATCAGAAGTACTGAAGAATACTGGAACGAACATTTTACAATAGATTGTAGACAGTCTAATCTACAGTAATTTGAATCATTCCTTGAAAACTAATAATTAATTATTGGTTAAAATCGTGTTTCATGTGCACTCAGATTGACCTGCACAGGTATTGATCCGGTAGTCAATGAATCTAGTAGCTGACTGACAGAAACGTAATAGCCAGTCATTTGCATAATCAATTGCATATTTAGGTTCAAGGCAGATGTCAACAGCTCTCTGGTTCCATCATTTGAAATATGAGGCTTTGCTGCTTGTTTTCTGTCACTGTAAACAATGCCTTTGGTTCTTATTATTCAGATGAAACAATATATTTAAAGACGCTTTAGGCTCTGAAAGGTATTATTATTTTCTATTAGTATTTACTATTTTACAACATTATATAGATCATTATTAAACTAAGCAGCAGATTAATCCCTGAGAAAAATGGTTGTTTTGATCTTAAATGCATAACAAAAGGCATGAAGTTTAGTTACAATGTCATTATTTTTTCCATCTCTTTGTTGCTCTCAGCACCACGCCACCTGGTGGGGAACCTGCCACCCTACACCAATGTCAGCCTGAAGATGATTCTCACTAATCCTGAGGGACGGAAAGAGAGTGATGAGACCGTCATACAAACAGATGAAGATGGTGCGATACACAAATTGTAGCTCCTTTATTTATTTAATTCCCTTGGATACCTGCAGCTCTTATCTGTGTGTCTTGGGAAAGTCACTGCTGCCTATTTTCAATCTGTATATTCCTATGTAGTAGGTGGTTTCTTATTTGCAGAACATTATACTGTTGATTTTGTTAGCATTGTATGAATTTATCCGTGTGTGTGTGTGTGTGGTAATAGTTCCTGGCCCAGTTCCCAGTCAGTCGCTTAAAGCTACTCCATCTGAAGAAACAATAAGTCTTTCCTGGAAGGAACCAACTGAACCCAATGGAGTCATCATACAATATGAGGTACTATCATTAGGAGTTATTGTAGGAGCCAAATTAACACCATGCTCCTTTGAGAAAATTTAAAACACTGGTTTCTCTGTCTCTACTTCTACCCAGATTAGCTACAGTGGCGTGCGTTCATTTGACCCTTCGGTGCCTCTGCAGCGGCCAGGACTCACAGTGTCACTGCCTTCAAACGCCTCCCATCACACGTTTTCTCAGCTCCACCCAGGTGTCACATACCAGCTGTCTATACGAGCATCAACCTCCAAAGGGTTTGGTCCTGCAACCACACTCAATGTGACAACTAATATTTCAGGTAGAAAAATACTGTTGACTCAAAGTTTTTCTCACTTAGACAGCAAAAGGTTAAAGCTTCACTTATGCAGACTCATATTCTCTCCTCAGCCCCAACAATAGATGAGTATGATGGTCAAGAGGCCTTCCTGAATGAAACTGCAACAACTATTACTGTCTTGCTTAAACCTGCCCAGGCTAAGGGAGCACCCATTAGGTACAGCACGGTTGTTGAATTGGCACAATCACATAAAACATGACAAAGCAGTCAAAATCTTTTCGCTTATCCTGAGTGTATTTGTGAAAAAGTTACAACTCAAATTATATCTGTATTTATACTTTCTCCATATCTACAGTGCGTACCAGATAGTGGTGGAAGAAGTGAATCCTCAGCGGACACGCCGTCAGGCTTCATCTGACTGTTATGAGGTGATTATTGATCTGTTTTGACAACCCATACCCCTACAGCTTTTACAGCTTTTCTTGTAAATGTAAATGCTTATTCATTATTAAAAGTTTCATTCTGAAAAAGTTTTAATTTTACAATAAATCTCTTTGTAGACCTTTGGATTGCTGGTGTTGCAAATCAGACCATTTTTTACGTTCAGTTGAACTTACATTTCTAGACATATTTTTGTCTTCTCCAGGTCCCGGTTTCTTACCATAGTGCATCTAGCGGTGGATCCCCTTATTATTATGCTGCCCAGCTGTCTCCCAGCAATCTCCCTGAACCGCTCCCCTTTACCGTGGGAGACAACAAGACATATCAGGCAAGTCTTTTATCGGAACAACACTATATGTACATAATGCAATGAAAAGATATGTTTATCAAATCTAGTTTAAATTCTGAATTACGGAAGAAAATGGCAGCCCAATGCATTCACTGGAACCAGAAGATAGCATAACAAGGGGACTTTAAGCAGGAGTTAACAAATTAAATTTATGCAAGAGGTATTATTTTTAAAAAATGGTAAAACTTAAACAAGGAGAAATTATGTGCAATACTTCTAAGGCTAGATATTATTTACATATCCATATTCTTCTTAACCAAGAGTAAAAGTAAGATCAGCAGCTGACAGTTTGTAAATTTAGCCTAGATTTGGCTAAACTGATGTTTCCTTATTTTCCTCAGGGTTTCTGGAATCCACCTCTGGCTCCAAGGAAGAACTACAACATCTATCTTCAAGCTGTCAGCAGTACAGAGAGGGTAAATTTTTTTATGTGAATAAAGTTAAAAAAGGCACACTAATAAACATTTTTGGCACTTCTGAATATACATTATATAACAGTAAATAAAGTTCAGTGCAATCACATGGTTAGCCATGTAGTGTTTTGTATGGAACTAAAGTATCTACTTGATGTTTTTCTCCACAGGAAACAAAGACACAGTGTCTGAGACTGGCAGCTAAACGTAAGAACTCATTTAAATTATCTTAATTTGACTATTAGATACAGCCTCAATGGTAAAAATATTTTTACATTTTTTCTTAAAAAAATAAATAAAAACAAACAAACTCTTGCACTTCCTGGGCAGCCTGTCAGAAGAAAGTTGGCTTAAAGAGAGGTTGGCCCTAAAGGAAAAGGAGCTTCAGATAGAGAGTGAACTAAGGGGCTTCACCAGGTCCCAGGATATGATACATGAGGAATTTTTGGACTGTGAACAATGCAAAGCTGCTCTAGAGTCCAAGAGTAAAGTTTTGGAGTGTAATAGGTCCCTGTTAAGGGTCTGGCATAACTCAAAGAGGGAAATGCTAGAATTTGAAAGCAGACAACACTCCTCTTGCAGCGCTCCCATTTTGCTCTAAGCCCCTCCTACCAGACAAGCATGGGCACATGCTCATACTTTTTACACTGCTGCCTTAAAGTGAGTCAATACTGACTTCTGAATTCACATGGAATTGAAACCTTACTCTCCCAGGTGAAAATTCTCACCTGAACCCAATGAAGCCCTTATTTTCACTATGCACATTTTTTTTGTTTTTTAAGATATTCATCTGATCTTATCTAAAGGAACCTGTGAATGACCACAGTCTCTGGTTACAAACTAGCCTTTCTAAAGACTGAAAAGAGAGTGCAGAGGAGGTGTAGGAATCTATTTCCTACAATATGTTAAAAGGTTTATAGGCATGTTTTTGGTCCAGTGACACTAAAAATATTTTGCTTACTACAGCTTTAATCTGTTTATTATTGTGTTTTTCCTCTGGTCTGCCCCTTATTCCCATGGAGGTTTGTTAAATGGAAATTGTTTTTGTTTTAAGAGCATTAGAAAAAACAAAACTGCATTTGTGCATGTCAGTAAGAGAAAACACTGGTGTGTGTGCTGGTATGAACTAAATGTCTAAATGTCAGGTTTTTACCAGGTTTTGCCATGTTAATAGATTATCAGATGGTTTTGCGGGGTGTGAAGTTAATCCCCAGGCACTACATACACGCATAAGCAGACATGCACAAAAATGTGCACACACTGTTTTGAGGAAAGATTTTTAGAAATGCGGCTCATGGGTCAGAGTTTATCTGTGTGGAGTGAGAACAAGGATAAACACATTATATTTTGAATGAAATTGACAACCTCACACTGTTGTGTAACCAGTAGCGTAGAGCTTCATATGGCAGCTCAGACATTTTAGTGTTTATTTGGCTAGTAATGTAGAACTACAGGGCAAAAAGAGGAGAAAATTTAAGTGGATATAGAATGTGCCCACTTATGCTAAAACTATAAATAACAGTTTTTTTAAATTGCTGCAAATGTAGTGAAGTCATGATATCCACCTTTAATTCTGACAGCATTTTTTCATGCTCTTGTTTTTATTGCTTTATTTAACATAAAAAAGAGCATAATTCCTTAACACATGGCTAAAACTTTAAGTTATATATGAAAGTATATAACTCAGCATATGTCCAGTAAGGTAGCATAAAGGCAGAAACAGTTCCTGAGTTGTGTCCTTGTGAGCCATCTTTGTTCTGCTGCACAATGTGCGTTACTGTAGCAAGAAGGCAAGATGGAGTATAATGCTTTTCTGAACTTAACTTCTTTGACCTCCAAGTGCAGACAGCTCATAAAGCTACACAATAAAAGTGACATCATTTTGAGCACAATCAGCCTTAATGATCATAGACTGAATCATTATTGCTGGTTAAGTTAAGTTGATTAAGTATTTATATGTGGACCCATCAAGGGAGGGACAGGCATTGGAAACTAGCTCAGTCTTTAAATTCTGTGGTGTGTGCTCTTCCAAGTGTCAGTTTGATTAGAATTGGAATGTTTTTTGCAGTAAAAAGAAATATGTCTCTTCATTACCAAAGCCTTACAGGTGATGCAACTTACCATTTGGTCTCCCTAGGCCAAAGAGTACAATCTGAGTACACTAAGAATTTGTCCTGCAGGACAGATAAGAGGTGTTGGTAACCTTTTAACACCAAGTGTATCATATTTGATACACGAGTTTTCGTGAGTTCAATTTTCTTTCCTCAGAAAAACCCTAAATAAATTGCGCAATATGTTTTAAGCAATAAATAGCAAAAAAAAAAAAGATGTATTAAATGTGATAGAAATTAAAATTCAGAAATAATTCTGGCAATTATTTTATGGTTTCAGGCTTTGCAGTGTTAAGTCCCTCTAACGTGGGACATTTTGTCACTAAAATAAACAAAAACGTGTGAAACCACTAACTCTGCAGGGTCATCATATTTCAAGAATTACTGTTGGTCGTAGCTACTTGAACAGGTGGTCACTCTGCCCAAAAGCTGCTAAAACAAAATGACACTGTCTTTCCAGCCTGGGGTGGTCTGAGTGAAGCTGAAAGACTTTAGAGGGGATTTTAGATTTTTATAATAAGAGAGACCAACACACTAATGGACAGCGAGGTCAGACCACTGGCTCTTCCTTTCTCTCGCCATCCCCCTGCATGTGTGTTTGTGTGCATTCAACCATGCATCCAGGAGGGAGGATTAAGTGATGGTGGTCATAGTAGGTCATCTGGGGTATTGTGTATTGTCATTGCTGCCTCAGGGTGTTTTGTGTGCCTGTGTGCGGGTAAGTTGTGAGTGTTAGTGTACTGACCTGAATCATTTTTACACACATTAAGAGCTACTGCAGACATTATGAGGTCAGGCTGAGAACCCTTAAAGAATTGTTGTTTTTGTTTTGGTGTGTCTTGACATATTTTATCTATGGGATCTTCTAATAATTTCTTGGCCTAATAGTTATATGAGGAATATGTGTCATGTGGAAATCATCTAAAGGAAAATTTGACCTTTGTATATCAGCAATAAGCTAATATCCAAGAACAGATGTAGCAGCTACCACTGTCACCACCCACCAATGCCTTTGTAGACAGATTTTGCTGTTAAAGAAATAAAAAATGGCAATATTATTTCCTCATGCCAAAATGTGGTTGAGCTATATAAACTGCATAAAACTTTACTGTTAGTGTTCTGTATAATTCAATCTAAGCATTTTCTGTTTTCATATAACTTGACTTTTATTTTGTACCATAAATAATTTGTAGTAAGTATTGGCTGCATAGCAAAAGCTTGATTTATCTTATTCCTCTGCTGCGGCAGCGAGCTGAGATAGAGGTATGTTCACAGGGCTGTTTGTCTGTTTGTTTGTTTGTTCATCTGTCAGCAAGATTATGCAAAAACTACTAGTCCAAATTTCATAAAACGTTGCTGAGAGATGGCGCATGGGCAAAAGAAGAATCCATCCAATTTTTGGTGCATTTTCAGAACCCCCCCCCCTTTTTTTTTCACAGTTGTGAGGCAGGGCATTGGCCTTGGCCCTTCTGGTCTCTCTGTGTGATAGAGTTCTGCTGCCTGGGCTCAAAAACTATTAAAATCACATTAGTGAGCAACAGCGATCCTTCACTGCTTTGGGCACTGTATTTGACTTGGGGTTGATCACACAAACACCATCCTGCTGCAGTAAATACTCACTGAAGCACCAAATAGGTATTTATCCACCACTGAAAATAGACCCCAAAATGCACTATTTACTTTAGTTTGAGTGGCATTAGGAATTAATTGGTTTGGTGCTGAGAGTGATGAGGAGCTGTAGAAGTTGAGACATTGCTGAAATGTATTATTCTTATGGATTATGTTTATTATGTTGATATTGTGCTTTAGAAGTGGATTATTGTTTGATAGATGTATTGCATTATGATGAATTTTGTGCATATGTCAGTGAGTTGGATTATTTGGATTATCATAAGACACGATAATGTTCTTACGTTGAACTATTCTGATGCAATGAGCTCAACTAAGTAGAGCTTGGGAGCCAGAAAACAGATGCTCTCTGTCTTTCTGTTGACTTGTTGACTTTCTGTCCATGATCAACAGCATTTAAGGTCTGCAATCTGCACTCCGCTTGAAACATCACTGGTGAATTATTTTCCAAAACAGACGAAATCAGGGAGTTCAGTCAATTCTCTGAAGTCATCAGAAGCAGAAATGAGTTTGGCTACAAGCAATATATAGTGACATTGGTGCAGAAACATGGACAGCTACAGTTAAATTGCATTTTAAAAGCATTTTCCAATGAGAACTTGATGGCAAAGAAGGCAGCAGAGAAGGCGCACAGTCAGTTGATTATTTCTTTGCTATAGTGTACATTTATGTGGATGTTTATTTTGAATGCTTGCTGGGAGTCAGAGTAATTATTTAGTTCAGTACAGTACATTTACCATCAGGTTATAATAAAACTAAATAAATGAGAAGGTGATGTCTGTGCAAGCTGAGTGCTTTTAGCTCAGTTGACCCAGCTGTAGAAGCTGGTACAAGCCAGGGATAAACATTGTCAGCTTTTGCTGATGCTCTACCACTGTCTTTTCACAGGATTTTATTTTCATGTTTTACAAGAAATTACTAATCTTTTTTTTTTTGTCTAGAATCAATATTAAAACACCTGCTCTGAAAATGTTCAGATACAATTCAAGCTGTAGAAGCAGTCTTTTTTGGTTCATTATTACATAGCAACCATTTTAATGAAGAATTTACTGTTGATTTAATTACTTCAATATGTAAGCCAAATTAACCCCTAAAACAAAATATCTGGATATATTTAAAATTACAAATGAGAGTTTGGCATTTGTGCTAGCAGTTGTTTGTTTCTTTACAAGGCATATTTAGATGCTTGATATTTGCCTGATCTTTAACACAGGGGTGATTGAAGCTTGCTAATTAATTATCTGGATTTGTCTGCATGTCATGCTTACTAACTTCCTGATGTGGACATTTGGTAAGGGCACCCTAAAGAAAAACAGGCATATTTCCTCAGACTGTTTTCTAGCCTGAGGCCATGTGGGCTTTCCTGAATATATATCTACTAGGGTCTGACCAATGTAGGATTTTTTTAGACCAACATTGGTATTTGGTGATTGAAAATCTGACTATGCTTGGAAGGAAGTTGGAGATGAATAACTAATGATTAAACGCAGAGTTGTGTATAAACACATATCTACTTTCTTACTGTAGCAGGATACTACAGAATTTGTCCACTCAATAGTTTTACAGCTTTGCAAGACACAGTAACAGAACTTTACAGGTGTGTAGTTAAGATAAAAATGAAGTTAAAAGACGGCTATAGTCGGATTCATGAGCATGAAATAAAGGACACCAAAAATGGGAACCCAAGTGGCCCATGGCTCTATTTTACTTTACTGTTACACATTGTTTGGGGATTTTTGATGTATTTTTACCTTCCTTATATGGTGAATAAGTATGTGTTTTCTAGCTTCTGTGATCTAGTCACAAAATGGTCTTTTATCTTTTTTGCTTTTTTCTAATCTAATCTTGCAGCTCTTATAAAATATAAACTTCAGGAAAACACAGGTTTTTGAAAGTCATTTTAGATTTTTGTAGATTTTCAGGTTCTCAAATTATATTTTTGAAAACCTTTACTTTGGTGGAAACTAGATATATTTTTATACATACCCCAGGTCTCTAGGAAGCTAATCAGCTGAAATAAATATATATAATAACAGTAGAAGAGCAAAAAAAAAAAAAAGAAAGAAAAAAAAAAGAAAAAAACAACAGCCTTGAGACTGATGAGCTTTTAGTAGTTTCAGTGTGTGTTTTTAAACCTCTACTCTCCAGTAAACTCTGCAAGTGCACTGAAGACATTACAAAAGTTAACTTCATAAACTCCTAAAAAGAAGAAAAGGAAAAAAAAATCCTCTTTGCAGATCTTTTCAATTGTAATTTTACACTTGCTAAATTTTTTCCCCTCTACAATATGAAAACTCAGTTATCTGTGAAGCTTGGAGAAGTGCACAAATACCAGTGTGTTCTTAATGGACAGTGGACCCCCCCCCCTTCAGCGATTACTGTATCACCACCTTGCTGATGTTCTTTTATCATCATTATTCTTAGGTGCTACAGAGGAACCAGAAGTCATTCCTGACCCCGCTAAGCAGACGGATCGGGTGGTGAAAATTGCTGGAATTAGTGCTGGTGTTCTCGTTTTCATATTGCTGGTGCTGGTAGCCATCCTGCTGGTTAAGAAGAGGTGAGTGACAGCTCTTAACAATACCCACTAAAGCAGCTCAATGAAGAGGGTAAATATTTACAAAACCAATACTGAATGCATACACCAACATGCATGCAGCTGCAAGAACATGCACACACACAAACACACACAAATATGCAACTAGATCCATCCTCCTGTTTTGTGTTGGTCCAGTATTTGCTGTAGTAACACCATCTTCCATCCATCCACCATAAACGTTGATCTCCCCTCAGAACCAGTTTGATCACTTACTGAATTTGATTTCTTATCAAATGATTAAAGGCTTGTTTTCCCAAAATCCATGTGAAAAAAATGTTTCTAAAGTTACGACCGGCTGCCTCACTGTTTGATGATCTAGTTCAAGAAAGGTCAGAGGCGGTGTTATGATTTTCTTGCACATTACAGCTGTTCGATCAAATTAGATGAGTTCACTCAAGTGAGAGTATGAAAAATGAGAATGAAAGAAAGAGTCAAGCAAAAGATCTTAAGTAAACAGAAAATGCAAGTAAGGATCTGTTTTATCATCACTAATAAAATGAGCCCATCAAAATCAAAACAGTGTCATATTTTTCAGTTTAGAAGCAGCAAAGCTGAGGTCCATAATGCACAGAGGTGGAGATTTTGGCAAAGTAGACTGAAGAAAAGGTACTTGCTGAAATGGTTTTGTACAGGTATGATTGTGCTGCTTTTTAAAAAAAAGAAATGTAAACAGATTTATACTATATCTAACCTTCTATTTGTACAGCAGACTAGCACTGATAAGAATCAGAGATGACCCAGGTGTTGGTGTAACGTTTTGGCCTGTATTGTGTTAATTTGGTGCAGAGCTCCACCATGTGGTGGCTAGTCACTATTACAATCATAGTTACGGCATGCTATACAGTAGCTTAGTCCTCTTTCATCTTTACAGTAGATGAAAGAAGTGAGAATATAGCTCTGGTAGATTTTCTAGAAAATATTTCGGAAAACTGACAGTCAAATCACAGAGGTATTTATGTAATATGCATATATAACAGACATAAGTTTATTAAACACCATTGTTTGATTCCCAGTGTTCCACATTCAGTACCAGTGAAACATATGTATATGTACATACCAGCAGTGTTTGTTAGTCACTGCAGTCTCATTTTATCCTCAGACATATTTGAAGGCTAGTAGTACATGAACATAATCAGAACCTTAATGAGAAAAATGAGACCCCGAGTATCATTTTGATAATTTTGTTAATAGTGTTGAAAAGTTGGTAAAGCAGTGAGAAGAAACAACAATTTCCACAAATCTGTTTAGTTTGGGGTCCACTGTGAAGCTCCATTAGTCTGAATTTTATCTGGGTACTTTTGAGAGGATGTGTGCTCATGTGTATGTATATGCATCTACATTTATAATTTATGCAAATGAGCCAGCATGCATGTAACAATTAACCATTCCTAAACATATTTTTATTCCTGTGATTTTTCAGTTAGAATTTCATGTTCAAGGAGCATGCGTGCATACTCAAAAAAAAAAAAATTAGGCAATTAATTTGCATTTGATAGACAGCCTGTAAATTCAGTAAAACCATTCATATAAATCCTTTGGTTTACCTGTTAGCTACTGTAAATTATCATCAATTTAAGAAAATGTCTCTTTTGGGAAATATTGCTTTCCTCTGCACAATTGGAAGGATTGCATCCTGCCACAAGCCTTAGAGAGCAACCAGGAACAGTCTCTCAGTTACTACCAATCATAATCTCACTCAGCAAATCAAAAACAATTACAGACATTAAAGCTCAGCCAGTAATGATCTCTCATTATTACTGGCTGGAATTAGCGCTGGTGTTCTTGTTACAGAACTTTGCTCTTGTGGCTCCTGACCTCCATATTTTTCTTTTAATTTGCGTAATGAATTAAAAGTAATACTGAGCCAGCATTCAGCTTTAGTGCGAAAGTGTAATTGTAAGTGATGATCAGAGGAGCTGAGTTTAAAGTGTAGGGTAGTTGTGCAGAAGCTACAACTACTGTGTTTTGCAGGGTTTTTATTTTTATTTCTTTTATATCTAACAGTACTTGAAACACTGTGTTTCAGCGGCCTGGTTGCTGTTACACATTTAACTTTCTTCATCAATTGAGCACCAGATTGGATTTAGTATTTGCTATTGTTGAGCAGCTGAACTATAGCGGCTTTGAAGCTCAACTTGTAGTTATGCATTTGAGCTATGGGCAACGACAAATAAATATGCTTGAGTTTGCTCCCACATGTTTTAAGAGCTTGAATACATGAAAAGGTGGTATTAATGCATCACAGCACTAAAACAGCACACGTAAGTCACGTTCATTTAATATTTTTTTATATTATTCTCTGACTTATGACAACAAATGGGATTATATAGCAACAAACACCAACCATTGGTAGCAGCAACTTAAAATTAATTAGAAAAAAATGTTTCATTTATGCAGAAAGATTGGTTAGAGAATTGTGGTTGAAACATGTTCATTCTGATATTTTTGCAACATTAGTTTTGAAGTTTTGAATATGCTGAAAAGTCTTGTGATTTTTTTAAAATTATTATTATTTAATAATTTTTCTCTTCCATAAAAGTTTCTGGGGAGATCAATCTTCATTGTCATTAAACCTTTACAACTTTGAACAATAATACTGCATCTTTAAAATGGTGGGACATGATGACATTGCAATGACATCATGCTTGCTTTACAGGAAGCGAGCTGCCTGGTGTTACAGATTGGTTAGCTTTGTGTCAGTATTTCATAGGAGTACTCCAAAAAAAGGTCATTGGCTGATTAGGGCTAAATCTCTAATGCGGCCATCCAGTTAGAGTAAAAAGTAAAGTTTTAAAATATTGCATGAATATTTTAAAATGGCACTTTAAAAATAAAGAAAAGAAAGGATGCATGTTGATAGGCTGATATCGGTGAGTTGTTATTTAAGTTTCATAGCTTGTTTTGTACTACTTATTTATCATTAAACTTTGGTTCTTACTTTTTTTTATATAAGAAATAGGGCCTGTAGCTAATATGGCACCCCCTTGCATGACCCTCAAGTTTTAGCAATCAAAGGGTGTTTTCTTCTGTTTTTGTTGTTACTGGTTGAGACAGGACAGTTTTGTCCTAATTTGCATATTCCCTTGTGTCTCACTCATTGCTTTCTGATTGGCTCACAACCCCAGGAGGACCTACTATTCATACTCTTATTACCTGTAAGTAAACAACCAATAAACAACCAGCTCACCCAGCTGCTGCTATCTTATTGGGCAAATTATTAGTGGCTAGTTGTTGTTATTTTTAAAGATGCAGTATACTTTTTTCAAGACAAAACACATTTTCAGCTCTGACCAACCAGCCAAAGTCATCCTCATTGATGCCTCACCAGGGAGGGGGGTCAGTTCACTTTCATGTCAATCTGTTCAAGATTTCAATATATTCCTTCATCTTTAAGTTATTTTTGTATTTTAAAGATATTGAAAATGGGGTTTTTTTTAGCAAGAGAATGTTGATGGTTTCCTGTCTAAATGTCAGAGAAATAAATGATTGCTGAATTAAAATGAATGCAAGAATTTATTTAAAGGACTGAACTGAGAGTGAATTGACCTCTGCCCTGGTGTCCTCTACATGCTCCAAAGTTGCTCTGAAGCAGGCTTAAAAAGGCCAAAGTTGGCTATTAACCAGAACCAAGCAGGCCAGAGTGGGACGATACTGGCCTAAGCGTGTTATTTGAAAAAAGAATGCTGCACTTGTGATTTGTAGCTCTTTGTGTGCATGTAGCCATGTGATCATCCATCCGCCCATCAAGTCACAGGTATCATGGTAAAACTCTGCTGCACATGTTCAGTGTCTCTCTCTCTCTCGAGTGGATCTGAACTAGTTGGTTTCCTTTTGGGGATACATGGCTTCTGATTTTGTGTGGATTGGTTTTATGATGGTTTTTCCTTCTTTTGGGTGGTTACTTCTTTTTCCACCCAGGCTGTTACTGGCTCCGACCAAGATGGATCCTGAATCAATTATTTGCACTACCTTGAAATTAAATATTTTAATTTATTCATTGCTTCTTTTTGTCCACAATCACCAGAAACAAAACCAAGATGAAATGCATATTAAGGCAGGACTTTTTTTTTTTTTTTTTGGC
Organism: Pterophyllum scalare; assembly: GCA_024447675.2. NCBI lineage: Eukaryota > Metazoa > Chordata > Actinopteri > Cichliformes > Cichlidae > Pterophyllum > Pterophyllum scalare. The sequence continues at coordinate 18,836 of JAMQGT020012787.1, read as the reverse complement.
CACAGCGGCTTTATTTGCAGTGTAGACAGACAGGAAACAGGGGAAGACACACAGGCAAATCGGCGACAGGCCGGGACTCAAGCCTGCACCGCCCGCACCGCAAAGCGGCTTACAAATGCTGTCGCCTGCTCCACCACTGAGCTACCCAGGTGCAGAGGCAGGACTTTTTTTATGTACCTTACAGGTCCCGTGAAGTAGTTTCACAATTTATTTAATGAGACATATTTCTTTTTAAAATAAGACTGCTGTTCTGCTGAATTGTTCAAACTTGCTACACCCACTACTGCTGTTTTCCATTTATGATAAAATAGCAGTTTTCCAATTTTGCATCTATTAAAACACATTATTAAGAACAAAATTTTGGATCTCCAATGTCTCTTTTTATCCTAGTATAGACACTTTGCAAATGTCATGAGCATATGTTACCACACCACTACACCTTAAGAAGTCGATATTGTTTTTAGATGTGTTCCTCATCACTGAAGACAATTTGCCGGGTATGTCGGAATACATTTGCAATTTTAGCAATTAGGCATGTTCATTAGATATTCATGTATTTTTATGAATTCATTCTGCACTTCAAATTAATTCACAGTTCAATTTTGGAAATCAGAAAATGACAAATGACAATTTGTTAAAAAAAAAAGTAGAGATCCATTTTAGGTCTGGTCTCAGCTTCACCTCTCTATTTCTTTCTACCCCTTTCTTTTATCACTCAACATGTAGAGTAAAAATACTCAGCATGTGGTGGTTTATATAATATGTAAATATCCTTCTCTTCTGTTTTTGTTTCTTGTTATACAACCAGTAATTCAGTGACAAACGCACATACAAACAGCTACACCTGGTCAACAGTTCAACCTATGTTTCCACTAAGTGTGTGAGCGTGTGTGTGTGTGGTCTCAGAGGTGGAGATGGTGTATGTTGGGGTCAAGAGGTAAAATATACACAAAAACAGCATGTTTTCTATCTGTTTACTGGGAAGAAGTCAGAGCTGTACATTGCATCAGTTTGGTAGCAATCAAAAATTGATTGGTAATCAATAAAATGCACAAGATGTTTTTTTACTTTTAGTTGCAGGCTCTCTGTGTTGCACATAAAATTCTATTGCACAGAAATTTAATAATGTGTAGCTGTTGTCTTAACTGATGTACATCTATGGCTCTGGGTACATAATGTTCCTGCATGATGTGTCATGCTCAACATATTAAGTGCTTAAAAGTGTTTCCCTGCAACTGTGTGTGTTAAACACACAGAGTTAAACATGAAACGAATGTGTTGATATCTGCTTTTTATAGATCAGACACCAGCCTCATGATAAAGAACATTTTCCATATATTCAATTTGTTTTTAAAAGCTAAAGCAGTGCATCCTACAATAGACAACAGACTGAAAATCAGGGTCCTACTCCATCATAACAGCTCACTGACTACTGATGACATGACTCGTGCAAGTCCTGCTACTCACATGGTGATAACTGTTTGTTGGTTAATGGTTTCCCTTGAGGTTCTGTGCATTGTAAATCAATCCTTGCTGTTGTATCTTTGCAGTCAGATGAAAACCAAATAATCCATATTCTTGCTAATAGTTTTCTTTTTGTTTTGTTTTCTAGTATCATAATTCCAGCAAGTTAATTAACATGGAAAAATAGCTTCAGAATGGTACAGGGCAGAGACTTTCATCTGACAGCTCTAAGCTACAAAAAGGTCTTTTTCCTTGGTTTGAATTAGATGCTGCAGTATTTTTCCTTTGCTCTTTTAGCTGAGCCTGTTAAATGCTGCCATATACAAGCAAGCCTCTCCTCTACCTTCCTTGCTTGCTCTCTCCTCTTTCCTTCTCATCTTTTTTCTTCTCCCTTCCTTTCTTCTTTTCTCCCATTTCCTTATCGTTGGCTCCAAACTCTGCATCTTGAATGTAGTAGCCCCAGACAAAAAAAGTGTATAGTAATCCAGCCTCTGGATTCACTCATATGTATTTTAGACTGTTCTTTACAAGGCTGTGGTCTGCAGGATGCCTGTTGTTTGTGTATTTATTTATTAGCACGATTCCTGACTGTCTCTCTATCTCCCTCTAACAGGAAACTGGCTAAAAAACGTAAAGATGCCATTGGAACAACACGGCAGGAAATGACACACATGGTGAATGCTATGGACCGCAGCTATGCTGACCAGAGCACCCTGCATGGAGAGGACCCCATGGCTGTGACATTTATGGACTCTCACAACTACAACAACAGATGTAGGTTCATAAATTCAATTGTTATCATTGTTTTAAAATAATTGTTAAATAGGTAGCCCTAAATCTTACGTTCTGTTTTTTTTTTATCCATCTCTAATGCATTTTATATTCTGTCCACACTGATTTGAGATGATTTTTTATGAGGATAATATCTATTCTTATTAAGAGCCACGAAGTGCCCAAGCTACAATCGGCAGTTAACCAATAGTTAAACAAAACTGTTTAACTATTATCAGACAATTGCAGGAAAAAATAATTACAAAAAAATTAAAATCAAGTTGGGTTTTTTCTGCAGTTTTCTGATAATAGTTAAACATTTTTATAAGAGTAACCAGGAAAATACAGAACAGTCTTTTTTTTGCCAAACACGGGGTCTAAACCTATATCTTTTGCCTGTAAAAAGACTCAAATGATGGATTATTAAAATCATCGGGTTCCGTCTATAGATTAATTGATTATTCACTACACTTCACATGGAAAGCAGGACAGCAGAAGTGCAGAACTAATACATGATGATGTTGAGAAAAACTGCTGAAAATAGCTTGCCAGAATTTTTAACTCATCGCGAGGGTCTCAGTTGTCCTCATCAATACTTTAATAAATCTGAAATTTCGAAATGTTTCCTCACCATGTTTCCTCCTGCAGTGCCCAACGATCCTCTGGTTCCTACTGCTGTGTTAGGTGAGACTTCCAGTGTGGTTGGATATGTCACATCTATCACCTCTAGCACCTGTAGTGATCACCCACCATCATCAAGTAGCCCTTGTAACCCTGGCACGTATTACCCCCTGTTAGTCAAAACCTCTATTACGATGACCTTTGACATTTGTGTGAATCAAAAGTTTGGCTTTCTTGGATGTTTCTGGACCATTAGAAGTGAGACTTTTTAACAAAGGTTTTTTATTTTTTATTTTTTATTTTTTTTACTGTAATACTCAAAATGAACCCATAAACAACAAAAAAAATCAAGGCAAATTTAAAGAGTTAAAACAGATTAGAATATGTGAAGCTAGCAAAACTGTGTGTACTCATCTTTTATATTTTCCTGCCAACTCTGCCTAGAACATGTCTGGTATAAAAACCTCCAACAGCCAAGCACTTCATCTGTCATCCTGTGTTTTCCTTTTTGTTCAGTCATTCCCAATTCCAGCCATGGTTTCTGTTTCCTGCTGAGAGTTATTGATATTCACAGTAATTGCCATCATTCTCCCTCAGAGACCTCATTATTTCCACAGTTTTGAGTTGTTTTAAGGCATGCCATTTTGTCTCCCAAAAATGACAGAAAAGAAGGCTTAAAAGAAGTAAGACAATTTGTCATGTTGCCACAGCAAAATGACTGCCGATTAAATCTGTGACAACACTGAACAACTTAGTGCCTACAGTCTTGTGTCTTTGGCAGAAGTTTTTCTGTGCAATGGATCTGTGTTATCCATCTGTGTTATTCCCTGGACTTGTTTTGTTGCTGATGCCCCGCGCTGAGTGGCTGAATCGTGAAATCTGTAGCTTTTGCCAACTTGGATGTTTTTCTAGCTTCAGTGTTGCAGTGAAATGTGTTTATCTGTAGTTTAGTCTAGTGTTGACACTGCAGCATGATGTGGAGTTCAGAAATACCCTTAAGGGGTCCGCAAACCACAGCGCCACCAAACTGTGTTAATTAACTGTTCCATAGCCTCTAATTTGGAGTGAAGGCTGCAGTTACAATCTGTCTTGGCCAATCACTTCACAGAGGAAGAAGAAGTAGCAGGAAGTAGCAAATTAAGAGGCAGTGTCGGGTCAAGTTTACTGTTAATTGCTGTGACGAGGGCTTAACAAACCTTTAACAATCAGTAATGAGCTAACATGTCCTCAGAGCAGAGAAAAGCATCAGTTGGATGAAATAAACAGTGTCAGTTAATAAACAGTGGTGAAGATGAAATCAGTCGCTTGTGCTACAACCCTGAGGTACTGCATTATTCAACCTGCCAGTCTGTACATTACAACTGTCAACTCACATTTTTATCACAGCACACTTTGAAGTTCTGCAACTGTTTAACCCCACTGATAACCTCCTAATGAGCTGCTTTGGACAGGTTTCCGAAATCCAAATATAATTATATCATAGAGGCTATACTCACACATTTCAGTTATAATCCTAAATGTCTGCATTATACTGTAGAAAAACATTTCCGTGTTCACCTTCAAGTGATTTGCTTGTAGCAAGCAAAAGTTTAAAAGCTTTTTTTTGCCACCTGATAGTAACTGATCCGTTTTAACTTCTTCCTCTCTATTGATGCAATACATTCCCCTATTAAAAACAGGTTTTATATATATGGATAATAACATAATAACTCTCATGGATTTATTTTATTAGTTTTAATAACTTTTAAATCTAACCTCTCAATACTATCTGCAGTATCTTGATGTCCACCAGGGGGCAGCAACTTGCACTTGGGACTCAATCCTGGGTACTTTAAGCTGCTCCTGAGTAGATGGATCCGCATCTTTGATTTGGCACAGATTCTGTGCCAGATTCCATTCCTAATACAACCTTCCCATTTATCCAGGCTTTTTTTTGGTCATGCTTCATTGTTTTATGTGGCTTCATCTACAGATTCTCTGTAACATCCATCGTGCATAGGATTATTAAGTCCTTCTGAACTGATCAAAACTGTCAACTTTAGTCTGATTAACAAATCCACTTATCCTGCAGCCTGACTAGCCCTTTTTGTTCTTTTTCTTTTTCTGCTGCTTTGACATGTAGTTCCAATCACAGGTGAGTATAAACCAAGAAAACAAAGTGACAAATGTATTTTTTATTTTTTTTTTGGTTTGAGGAAATGCAGTGTTTTCTTCTGGTAACATCAGAGGCAGAAACTAGTGCAGAAGATTTGTAAGGTCTTGTGACTTTTGTATCTATCAGTGCAAATAACTTCGAAACGTGTTGTTTCAAAGGTACAAATCAGTGCTTACACATGTCTTAATCTAGCTTACCTTTTGAAGAGTTATAAATTAAAGTAGTGAGGAGACAAACGAAAAATAAAGTAAGATATTTTTGTAAATTAGTAATTAACCTTACCTTATTTTCTCTCCTCTTATAGATGAGAACCACACTGGCTCGGCGGCAGAGAACAGCAGGCTTCTGGATGTTCCTCGGTATCACTGTGAAGGAACTGAATCTCCATATCAGACAGGACAGCTCCACCCTGCCATCAGAGTGGCTGATCTCCTGCAGCACATCAACCTAATGAAAACATCTGACAGCTATGGCTTCAAGGAGGAATATGAAGTAAGATTATTATCTGTACTGTTGACACTAGAACTCGTAATATTAATTGCAAAAGAGGCAAATGCATGATTGGTAGCAGGAAATGATTCATTTTAATGCAGAGGTATTAACACGGTAGCATTATTTTTTAAAATCAATACTGCTCTATTAAATGTTTTTGCCTCACATTAAAATGAAAAAATGACTACCAGGTCTAAATTGCCTCTTAATTTGAGGGTACCTTCTGCCTTATTGACTAAACAATCAGTGAGTCACAAACCATTTTTATTTTATTTTCATTTTTTTTAGCATCTAATCAGAATTTGCTGATTGAATTAAACCAGTGGAGCAAAACAAGCATCCAAGTACTTCTTTCTTCTCAGAGATATGCAGTAGTAGTGTAGTATTTTTTTAAGAATCCATGACGTGTAATTTTCTTTTTTATTTCTTTGTCTGTTGTTGGTGATACAGAGCTTCTTTGAGGGCCAGTCGGCCTCCTGGGACGTGGCCAAGAAAGAGCAGAATCGTACCAAAAACCGCTATGGGAACATCATAGCATGTAAGCAAGACATCAGTGTTTCTGTATTTTACATACATAAGTCAAAGAGCTTTACAGGAAGAGAAGAAGAACGTGGGAGAAGAGTTAAGTGTGGATCCCACAAAATGAAAGGTGTAAAATCAATTGTTTGTGTATAGACTGTTACATATCTAGTGTTTTTATTTCATTATGCAAGCAATGGTAAATAAAACAACATTTTTAGAAAAAACATTTATCTCACAAGGTGATGGCTATAGCAATTTGCTATCAACCAAAACAATCGCAGGGTAGTTTTTGGTACAACACTGTATACCTTTTTGCGACCAATTTCATCTAGTGACTGCCAGCAACCTCCAGCAGAGACTTACCAGTCAGTCCTGGAAGACACATTTTTCCCTAGCAAGCATGGGTTCTCAGGGGGTCGCCAACCGGTCTCTAGGCTGGCCTGTGTGACTAAGGTCTAACCAGAAACCTTGTTAAGGGTCACCACATTTTAATTCAAATGATCCTAAATTCTTTTTTTTCTTATTAAACCATTCCCATGCAAACTGAGAAAGAAAAAGAGAGAGAGAAAACCAAAATATTAAATTCAGAAAAACAGTCCAGCTTTCCCTTGAAATAATAATTCTTTAACACCAAATCAGTGATTACTTTTCTTTCTCCTGTTTCCCTCTCTCACACACACACTATTTTCCATTGTCTTTCTTCAGATGACCATTCAAGGGTTATTCTGCAGCCCATAGAAGACGACCCATCCTCTGACTACATCAATGCCAACTACATCGATGTAAGTGGAAACACATCGAATGCTACTATTGGCTCCCAACGAAACCAACGAAACCACACTCCCTCGCTCGTATGTCAGGCCTCTATACCTTGATTGCGTCTACCAGTCATCCATTGTACCATTTTATGCATTTAGCCACCCATCATACATGCAGTACATGTGTCTGTCTCAGGTGTCAGTCCTGTTGTCGCTCCATCAATTCACTTCTCCATCCTGAACTCAATAATCGATTTAAATCTTATATGTAAGATATCACAGATTTTTAGTCACCATTTGGATTTAGTAGACTAATTTTTTACAAAATTTAAAGACTGGGAAGATATCCATTCAAAAAAGTGGCTTTAGAAAATGACTGTGTTAGTTAGTAACGGTTAGCAGGTTTTCTGATTCTGCCTAGGCTAAGCTAAGATAAGCTAAACAAGTTCTGAGGGTAGCTCTGTTTGTAGTATTTCTCTTCTAACTTGAGTCACTGTCATCTTTTAACTGGCCCACAAACTGCTTTATACATCTATATACAATTCATTTTCATCTTCCAGTTTATCTATTACTTGCCTATTGTTTCTGCATTTATCCATGCCACAGTCTTCATCTATTGATCTACTTTATGTCATCTCTCAACAGTCATCTGCACGTTAGTCACTACTACTCACATTGTACTTTTTTTAGTGCTAGTATGCTTATCGTATGCTCCTCTGTATTATAATTTACTGTCATTAAAACTATTGCATGCCTTCTACCACTCACATTAAGCTAGAATTAGAATGAATGGAGTGGACACTCCCTAATCTGTGTTGGCACAACAAAGACAACTGCCACACAATTTAGACCGCACCCAAAAGACAGAGAATGCTGGAACAACAGTATAAATTGTAATATGCCAGCTTTCTGAGTCTTTTTGGTTTTAGTGTGCCCTCCCTGGAAGGTGGCCAAGTTCCATTAGGGAGTGTCCTTTCTGTTTAGTCTAATTTGGAGTTTTAGATCACATTTTTTTTCTGCACGTTCTGTTCAAACTTCCATTATGTCAATGCAGCTTTTCTTTTTTCTGATTGACACTCACTGACATTGTTGTGCTTTCTTTCTTTCTTCCACTCGTTCTTTCTGCCTGTGGCTTGGGCTGTAGATTTGGCTGTACAGGGATGTAAGTATCACTGTGGTCTTGTTCACATATGCCCCTCAACATTTGTTCTCCTGTACATCCATGAATCAGTCCTTATGCATCAAGACATGATGTGTATCCATTTTGAGTTGCTGGGGCGTCTTTTGCATGACTGATCGCACTTCATCTTGGCCACCAACCACCAACTTTTCATCTCACTGTTTGCTGTAAATTTGAATATGCATAGTCACTACTTTTGTCTTAATTGCCATCATGACAACTTAATCAGTGGTTGTCATACCCCTGGGCACACCTGGCAGTTGATGATGATGTCAGGTAATAGTTTTTAAGTGTCAAAGTTTTCTGAAATTATATCACCATGATGAGATGACCAACTTTCCAAACTTTAAGATGAATTCAACAGTATGAGGTGCAACTCAACATGCCAGCTAAAAGTGACTCATTATACTGCCAGGAAATTTTTCTCCTGTTGTAGGTGAAGGTGGGGTAGGATGGTAGTTTACTTTCAACAGTTATAATCTCCCACCGTGATAAAAGGTTTTAGAGATCAGCATGATTTTCATGATATATTAAGAGAATTTTTTTTTTTTTTTTGCAGGGATACCAGAGACCAAGTCACTACATTGCTACACAGGGTAAGATTCCACAGCATTCCCAAATACATCCTAAAATTCTGCATTACTGCTGTTTTACAGGAGGGTAACTGTTTCATCAGACATTGTAAAATCATACTTACAGCAAAATAAAGAGAAAATGGTACTCTGCATCTGTGTGTAGGTCCTGTCCATGAGACAGTGTATGACTTCTGGAGGATGGTTTGGCAGGAACAGTCAGCCTGCATTGTGATGGTTACCAATCTGGTCGAGGTTGGGCGGGTAAGTTGCTCTTTTTTTTCTTTTTCTTTTTTTAATAATTATTTGGCTTTATGGGTGGCAGTTATTATATTGGCATTATATTAAATATTTTTATGCAAGAATACTTGAATCAAGCTTGTATTTTTTTTTTCATGGCACTTATTTTCTCTTTATCAGGTTAAGTGCTATAAATATTGGCCAGATGATGCTGAGGTGTATGGAGACTTTAAGGTGACTTTTGTGGAGGTTGAACCGCTCGCTGAGTATGTGGTTCGATACATTTACACTGGAGAGGGTGAGTGAAACTTTAGAGAGCTTTGACACACTTGTTTTTGCTATAATCTAGTCAAAAGTTAATATTTTGTATTCATTTTGCATTTTGTGTGGTCATAATTTATGCAAAACACTTAAGTGTAGCTGCACGTGTGGCTGATTAACTGGAGATTTGATTGCCAAGTGAAACACGTGTTTTTGTTCTCCTCCTTGTGGCTTCAACAAAACCAGTTAATAAGTTTGAGTCATATTTAACAAAGGTCCTTCAAGAATAAACGCGTTTCATGACGTTTTACTTAAAGATGGTGTTTGTCTTTTCTCAGCGTGGCTTCAATGAGGTTCGGGAGGTCAAGCAGTTCCACTTCACAGGCTGGCCTGATCACGGAGTTCCATATCATGCCACGGGACTACTTTCCTTCATCCGCAGAGTTAAAATGTCCAACCCACCTTCTGCTGGGCCAATTGTGGTGCACTGCAGGTATAAAATAACATCCAGAGCTTTATGATTAAAGTTTAAAATAAACATACATAGTCAAAACGAAATGTTTTGTCTCCTAATGACAGACATAGAGAAAGATCTGTAAAGTTAAAATTTGTGTGTCTGACGTTCTGTCTGCAGTGCTGGAGCAGGGCGCACAGGTTGTTTCATAGTCATTGACATCATGTTGGACATGGCAGAGAGAGAAGGAGTAGTCGACATCTACAACTGCGTGAAGGCTCTTCGCTCTAGGAGGATCAACATGGTACAGACTGAGGTGACTGCATTACCCATCCTCCATCTGCATCCACATCTTAGAACAGACATAGGGAAAGCTTGACTTCAAACTCAGCCATCAGCATGGTACATGCTGAGGTGACGAGGTTGTGTTTTCATCTACTCTATCCATACATGCATGAAAATATCACCTCACTGCATTCAGATCATAAGATTAAACTTTTGTAAAAGAAGTGCTGAGACCAGGTAAAATACAAACATGATTTTCATATTTAAAGCCATTCTCTTTCAGATTGGAAAATAGCTTACTTTGGCGCCCTCTTGTGGTGATAGTTCAGATCCACATTCATCTCTCACTGCATGGGTGTATCTGATTTAGTGTTTGTTAAGCATGGAAAAGTTTAAACCCATAGAGCTCAGAGTCAGGTGTGCATATGCAGAAGTAGAGTAACTCTTTTATTGTTATCAGCTTTTGTAGAATTATAGAAGCATAGAGGAGTTAAGTTCTAAAAAGAATATAGACAATATAGGCAGTATATGCATCCAAGTAAAGGTAATCCTCCATTGGTTGTAGTGCTTATTATTGTTCTTTAAATCATGATGGTTTTTTTAATGTTTTTCCTATTAAAGAGACCACAAATAGTGATTCAGATCACACACACACACACACATATATATATATATATATATATATATATATATATATATATATATATATATATATATATATATATATATATATATATATATATATAAAGTATGAAGCAAGAAGAACAGAGCAAAAGTAATTTCAAGCTTCATGGTTCAGGCCAGCCTATACGTCATAGCAGAAAGCAAACTTTTAAAAGTTTATTAAAGAGTTTGTCATACTTGTAAGCTTGTGGCTCACAGAATGCAGGTCGATGCAATCTTTCATGGTCACATTTCATGTCCAACTTAAGAATTCTGCACTATTGGCTTGTAACAGTGTAACAATTCAACAGCTTATGACACCCAAATGTGTTACAAAGCACATTCACAGCCATTCACCAAAGCAGGTCACTCTCTGTGACTCTGAATTGAATCATTTGCTCGAAAGATCTAAAAACACAACTTTCTATATGGACTGATTCATAGGTGAAGTAAGCCTAACCAACAGCCATCATGTCATCCATGCCTCCATCTCTCATCAGCTTTCACTCACTCACAGTGTCTGCATAATCACCTTCAGCTGTTTGTCCTATACAAAGTTGTGTTTTCGTTCCCAAGATATTTTTCTTATAGTGGAATATGAGTGTGTAGAATATACGATAATATGTGTCTTATATTATAATTCTTTAGGAGCAGTACATATTCATCCACGACGCCATTCTGGAGGCTTGTCTGTGTGGAGAAACAGCCATACCAGTCTGCGAGTTCAAAGCGGCTTACTATGAGCTGATCCGCATCGACTCCCAGACCAACTCATCTCATCTGAAGGATGAGTTCCAGGTAAAATCTAATTGTAATCTGTTACTTTGCGCCCAGAGTTATTAAAGTGGAGTCTGTGTGCCAGTGGCAGTTTATGGTACAGCAGTATAGAATTGACCAGGAGATCACCCAGTTCCAACTTTTCTGTTCTTGGAATCACAACAGACTAAATTTTCCTAATGTTGACAAATTCAGTTGATGTCAAGAAAAGTCACCTCCCTAATGGCTGAAACCCACAAACTAGTGTGAAGTATTTGATACATGCATTTTTTTTTCCTGCTGGCTCACTAAAATAGAACTCAGTAATCAAAACTTTAAGAACTCCTACTTAATGCCCTGGAAGGAAATCTTCTCCAACTTCTGCTACCTTGTAAATTTTTACAGTATGGGCAGTAATAAATTTGCAGTTTACAATTACATCAAGAGGAACTACTTGCTACTGTGGTGTGCTTGTGCTGAGCTTAAAGAATGTGTTTTACATGCAAAAATTATAATTATGTTGAGTTTCTATATTCAAACTCTTCCCCTTCTCTCTCCATAGTGCTGCACCTTGTGCCTTTGCATGCCAGAAACCCCAATATTTTTAATGCACATCATATTTTTTTTTCACCAGGATGATTTTTGGATATATTTCCGTCTTCATGGGGCCTTTCTTTGAATCTTTGGACACTTGGATCAATTAACAGACGTCATACATTTCTCTCTCTGTCCAGACATTAAACTCGGTGACTCCTCAGCCTCAGCCAGAAGACTGCAGCATTGCATTGTTGCCTAGAAACCAAGATAAGAACCGCTTTATGGATGGCCTTCCTCCAGATAGATGCCTTCCCTTCCTCATCACAATAGACGGAGAAAGCAGCAACTATATCAACGCTGCTCTCATGGATGTAAGTCAATAACATGTTACTGGAACGTACCGTAAGGTTGTGTTATTTTCAACACATCAAGCAAGAGTAGTTTGGGACATATCACACCATGTGTAAAAAGGCTTAGCAGAACCAGCAGATGTGTTACTCTTACCACAATTTGTGTATATGCAATGTGAATTATATCAAGACTAGATTATAATAACACTGTGTCCCAAACTGCAGTCACATATTTGTTGAAAATGATACAGACTTTTTTGAAGTTACACTGAATTGATGATGAAGAGAAACATATCACACATTTACTAACATATATGCACACACACACACACACACACACACACACACACACACACACACACACACACACACACGACTCCCCTCCCTGTTTGTGTGATGCTGTGTTTGTGGGTTTTAGCAGCAGAAGGCTAGAGACAAATCCAGCCTCTAAAAAGACCACTAGCTTCTCTGGCCACCATCCAGACATTGTTTATGTTTGCAACTGTTGACACTGCCTCAACGTGTTGCCCATTTACCGTGACTTGAAAAAAAGTCATTGAATAGATAGAACTTTTGAGGTAAGGTCTAAGGTAAAGTAATTAAAAGTTTATTATCAGTTCTGTTAGAAAATAAATCTTATATAGGGAAAAAAATAGTAAAGGGTGGGCTGTAGGTATGTGAGTAATTTCATGATAATGTGTGAATATTTGCATGTTGTGGGAACAATCCTGGCTTCTCTCCAACAAAGCTGTTGGACAAAATACTGTAAAATTTATAGAGTTCAGTCAAGTTTTAGGCGTTTACTTTAAAGTTTAGTTACTCACCTCTGGCCTCTCTCTAACCAAGCTGTCAGAAGAGTTCCAGGTAATGGGATTTTGCTTCAAATCTCCAATACTGGATTTGTTTCATGGCTTCAGTGTTGTTCTGCCACCAGATTCATGTTTACCAAAGACATCTAAACCCTAAATCCTGAACCTGAGCCCGACCCTCACATTAGATTCTCCCCATGATGATAGTGTCACAAAACGGTCATTCACACCTGCGTCACACATTTGGCTGCACATTTTCATTCAAGCTGGCCTGGGCTCAGTTCACATTCTGATCAGTTAGTTCTTGGTTCTTTTTCATGCGGACTTTGAAGAAGTGTGTATTTCTGAACTAACTCAACATGAAGTTAACTGACCCCATTAAATGTAGTTTTAGCTAAATGTGTAGTCTACTGCATGTTCCTGACCCTCACAGTTTATAGACCCACTGCATGTTCGTCTGACCAAACATCATCTTTAAGTATGCTTGCTTTCCCATGTCTCACAAACTGTGCCACTCTGCTGTTTGTGTTTTAATGTGCGTACATGAGAAAAAGACGTACTGTAATTCAGACAAGGTTAGGATGTCTTAATAAAAACCCATAACGCACAGTTTGATAATGCTGATTTAATGGTTACAGTGATTCTTTATGACAAAGAGACTCTTCTGTGTGGATGATCAGTTTTGTTGCCTCTCTCTCTCTCTCTCTCTCTCTTCAGAGCTACAGACAGCCAGCTGCATTCATCGTTACCCAGCATCCTTTGCCTAACACTGTCAAAGACTTTTGGCGCCTAGTTTATGACTATGGATGTACCAGCCTGGTGATGCTAAATGAGATTGACCTGGCTCAGGTATTTCACTTAAAGTTCTGCTGTGTTTCTTAGCATAGCATTGTTATTTTTTTAATCACACATCTGTTATATAAGAACAGTTTTTATACAGCTAATATACATGTACCTAACCGAAGTTTATCAACAGATTTATTATTAGGACTTGTGTGATTTAGTCATTTTTGTCCCTCTGGAATACTAAAAACAATGCTCATTTTAATAAGCATGTTTGCTTGAAACTTAAGGTGCAGCAGTTTTGTTCTTAATGCTGTAACTCTTCTCTCAGGGTTGTCCTCAGTACTGGCCAGAAGAGGGCATGCTGCGTTACGGTCCGGTCCAGGTGGAATGTATGTCATGCTCAATGGAATGTGACGTTATCAGTCGGCTCTTCAGAGTGTGCAACCTCACCAGGGTTAGTACTTAGAATTATATTGTGTCATTTTACATCATTATCCAGCTACCGTGATGTTACTATCATAAGCTGTTCACGGTGTAAAAGATGGACATGGCCATGTGATATCACCCATTGGTTTGTGGACTACTTTTTTGAAGCCTTGATTCTGGCATTTTGGCCTTTGGGGCCAGAAGTGACCACTTTTTGAAAGGGTGGAGTGCCAAGTTATTGGAAGTTATCAGTGCTGTCTGTGGGTGTATCACACAGACACAAGCTAACTAATGCTGAGTAGCATACAAAAAAAAATACTGGAATTTTAGGTTTCTTGGATGATCTCTTAGTAGACATTTGCATTAAATTAATCAGTTTTTCTGATTCTTATTCCAGCCTCAGGAAGGCTATCTGATGGTTCGTCAGTTCCAGTACCTGGGATGGTCGGGGCACAGAGAAGTCCCTGCCTCCAAACGCTCTTTCCTCAAACTGATCCTTCAGGTCGACCAGTGGCAGCGTGAAGGGGAGGAGGGAGAGGGAAGAACCATTGTGCACTGCCTGTGAGTGCACACAAATCAAAGCAAACACGCAATCCCTTCCTCTTCTTTTACCACGGTGTTTTTGTAGTGCCAAGACTCAAGTCAGAAGAAGAGAACAACAGAAAAAAAATGAATAAAAAAAACCTTGCCATGGTTAAGTTTCATCTAGTAGTGGTCTAATAAGAACTTTAATTCACTTGACTAATAAGGTGTTTTTGTCTGTGAATTATTCATCTGTGTGTTGAAATCATCAGCCCTGTGTGAGAGTTGGAAAAACTACAAATGAAATATTAAATTGTGCTTTTCGTGATGTATCATCATGCCCTCTGTTTATGTTTGTTTGTAGAAATGGAGGTGGGCGTAGTGGAGTATTCTGTGCCAGCAGCATTGTGTGCGAGATGGCCAAGAGACAGAGTGTGGTTGATGTTTTCCACGCTGTAAAGACCTTGAGGAACAGCAAACCTAACATGGTGGATACTCCAGTAGGTTAACCATAAGCACTTGATGTTTTATGCAAAGTGATAAATAGCTCATGCGTGCATTATGTTGTTAAAATAATACCAGCTTCAGCCAAACTATGTGACCATGCAGATGTTTAGTTAAGTGTGTGTGTGTGTGTGTGTGTGTGTGTGTGTGTGTGTGTGTGTGTGTGTGTGTGTGTGTGTGTGTGTCTGTTAACAGGAACAGTATCGGTTCTGCTACGACCTGGCATTGGAGTTCATCGAGTCCTCCTAAGTATAAGACAGAAGAGCAGAATGAGGTGAAGAAAAGCTGGAGAACATCTGCTCACATGTTGTGTGTTTGATCCTTTGCTTTGCTTGGTCCTGATCCCCTTTGTGGTGGCCGTTGTGTAGCATCCATCTTGCGTCTCTATGGAAGGCGCGAGTAAAATGGGCTCCTTGTACATGTTATTAAACAAAGGGAAATGCTTCGACTTTTAACAGGAATTGCGATGGAGAGGAGGAGATGTTACTCCTTTCACTCCTTTATGCTTATTGTACAGCTTTTTGAGTGCCAGCGGGCCCCTGTATGCTTCAGGCCCCATTTAAAACATTTAGCCTCTCACCACAGCCATCTCCCATGGACTTGATGCTTTGTGCTGTAGATGTCTCTCTCTCTCTCCTCTCGCTCTCGTCTCTCTCTCCCTCTCTCTCTCTCTCTCTCTCTCTCTCTCTCTCTCTCTCTCCCTCTCTCCCTCTCTCTCTCTCTCTCTCTCTCTCTCTCTATCTCTCTCCCTTGCAAGCTGCAACCTCAGCTTTTTAAAAACTGCAAGTTAAAGTTTTCAATGGTCCCACTTTCCTGCTCTCATGCTGCTTTCTGACTAATTTAACTGTGTTGGGCATCTCATCATGGCAGTGTTTGAGTAAATGCAGCCAGTACTTCTGTACAAGAACAAGAAACTGAAAGTTGCAGTTCGGACAAACCCTGTGAATGGTTCTGTTTCTGCTCCACACATCTTCACATTCACATTTCAGCAAACACTGAGTCGGTACATTATTATGAGTAGGAACCCGTTTACTCTGATTACACACAGTTGATTGCCAGAAAACAGAACAAAAAAACTGTGAAAGTAAAAATCAAGACCAAGAAACAAATGAAAAACAGGAAGTTTACATTGGGATTATTAGGCTTTCAGATTTTTTTTTATAATATTCATTTAGCTGACCTGTACTTGACAAGTGTTATGCTTTTTGTTTAAAACAGGTGTGTTATGTATCACTGTTTCATTTTTTTTTCTTTTGCAGCATCGATGTATCTATCTACTGGTTAGAATTTTGCAGTCTTCATTGTACATTAGACTGTGCCACATTAGCCGAATCATGCTCCTCTTTCAGGGCTGGGCCCATTGCACCTTCCAATTCAGCCAGTACACACAGTGGAAAAAAATTGCAAACACAAAGAAGTTTTGGACATGAGACCATCTGCTTATTTGCCCATAGAAATTGTACATTCTCTGATGACAAGATAAATAACAGTTTCCATTTACAGTACGGTTTGAATGGAATTGGAAGTGACCTGACCCCAGTCTCCATTTTTTTTTTTGTGCACTGGTGGCCAACACTTTTCTCTTTGTTGTAATATTATTTTGTAGCTGATGTTTCTTCATAAGCCAAAGACTTTGTGTAAATATGTCTATATGGATAAAGCACATTGTTTGTATTTATTGTTTGTTTACTTGCATTGCTTGTAAGAACAATCATTTTTCATTCCATGTTTACCCACCAGCGTTTCTTAAAGCCGCACACTGGGACTCCAAACGGGCTGCAGGTCTGTTTCTTCTGGAGTCTTGAGAGCATTAGTATGATTTATTGAGCCCATAATGGTTCCAAGTTAACAGACTACATCTGCCCAATTTGGTTCCATGAAGAAGAGTTTAAGAACCCCCCCACCCCAGTGAAGCTGTATATTAAAGCATTAGAAGTAGTTTTTTCAGTATTTAGGTGGAATTCAGTAGTATTGTCTTTGTTTTCACTTATTGAATCTCTGTGATGTTACTGTGGTTTATTTGTGTATGAGCCCATTGCTCTGTCCGTGGTCAGTAGAAATTCAGTGCATTTATATGCACAGAGTATTTTGGATAATAGCTCCTATCCCTCTTAACGTCTTAGTCGGGATAAGCTGTTTATCTTCATCCTCGTATCTGCCCACCGTTATCCCTGAATACACACTGACTCAGTGATGCAAACAGGCTTAGTGAGTGAAACATGCAGGACTGTGATACAAAAACATTTATCGTGCCTAATCATTTGAATTTCCTTGTTGCTACAAGCATTTTTACAGCATCTGAAGATCACACCCAGGGCTTTGTTGAATGCGTTCTCATGAACGGCCAGTGTTCTGAATACGTCGTTTTGATGACCACGATTCATTGTGTTTTATTCATCAGCAGGCTTTTCTTTGTGAGGCTTTACAGGCTTACAGAATATCAGCTGTGTTTCTGTCTGGTGAAGCAGACCGACGCAAACAAAACAGAACTCTTATTGTACATAACATGTCAGATGTTCCACTTTGCTGGAGCAAGAGCAGCCCTACTCTTAAGGATGTTATTGTAAATAGAGTGCTCTAAAAGGCTCTATTGTCGGATGAACAGTAGAGATTTAGATAATGGATGCAATGTCAGAACATTTGTTCTGGTGTAGATAAAAAAAAAAGTCACAGATTGTACTCTTGTTTTGGAGGATTCAAATTCAAGTATTGACAGATGGTGTTTTAAAAATATATATATAGTTTTCACTGAATACAGAGCATTATTCTGTTGGTGGACCATCAATTTTTAGTTTTATTTCTGGTCTGATCCAAAGAAGGGAGAGAAAAGGCCATGGTATTATAATAATAATCCAGGCATATTTTATGTTTAGCAATGATGGATTTTGCTCACTCAGCATAGATCAGCGAAAGCAGAAAATGAACACAATACGTAAAGCCGCTTACCAGACACTAAAAGGGAAACTGAGAAACAAATTCTTCTTGAGAGGCCCATGACTCCTCCTTTTCAAATCTGAAGTAATGGTTCTGAAGAGTAGTGAATGAAGCTGGTGTCTGGATGAGCAGACCAGTCTGACTATAAAGTTGATATTCGCAATCCAGAATCATTCTTGTCTGTAATGTTTGCTTATTTTGCTGTAATAAAGACCACTTCTTTAATTAAAAGTGAAGTTTTTTTGTGAGAGTTCTCAACATTCACATTTTGGCTGCCACCTTATTACGTTTTTGAAGCCAAGAAGTTATCAGCACCATCGGACAAGTGGGTGGATCTGCTCGAGAAACAGGCTGCATCCAAGTTGTACAAACATACCTGCTAATTACTGCTGTGTAACAGACTAATGATATCTAAATTATCTTAGCATAATACATGAAATCACTGTCTGTCCGTGTACATCTTCCCTATCCACATCAGTCTCAGGAGTTGAGCACCCAAACTCGGCACACAGTAAGTTTCAGCTGTGGCTGCAGAAGTTTACATTTACAAGTTATATTCCTCATGACCATGAATGTCATGGTCATTTGGGGCTTTTGATGATTTCTTTCAAATGTTCTTTTTTTTCTTTTTTGGGCAGGGGAATTATTATACATACATACATCTTTATTACCTTTAAAAAGCAAGAATTGTTAGCTATGGCTGAGTCGACAGTTGCCCGGGTTTGAGTTTGGTCTGCAAAAAGCAATACGTAACTGAACGAGGTACCATAACAC
>JAMQGT020012786.1:0-10850 GCA_024447675.2 Pterophyllum scalare | reverse complement strand
ACATTCTATCATGGTCCCCAATAATTTGCTTTAAAGGAAAACATATAAAACATTTTAAAGGGCATTTAAAAGAGCACTTCACAATGTCTTAGGCCTAACCACAGTCACGTCTCCATTATTGCAATATAATAATTTAATAACAAAATGTGGCTGCATAAGAAAATATCCCCCAGTCCTATCTTTGGTAAAATCTGCAGTGGCCAACAGCTTTAGGGATTTACTGAGCTTTAAGTAATGTAGTCGTCAGTAATTCAAAATAAAAGTAAGTTAATCTCAAACGCATCCATTAGTTTGAAATATAATCAAATAAACTCTCCTATTGCTAATGCTCAAAACCAGAAACGTCAACCTGCTTTCACCTTCTCACAGAGATTTTTTATATGTAGCAATAATAAATTGATTGGGACTGTGTTTCTCACCTTTAGAAACAATGCCACATTCAGTTCATGCAGCAGGCCTCAAGACCTGGAGACTTTTATCCATACCTGGCAAATAGATGTGTCTGAGTCCTGTTGATCTAAATAGGCTGCTTACAACACACACTCACTGCCACTTTGTTAAGTACACCTTTTCAGCTGCCCCTTAATGCTAATATTTAATAAGACAATCACATGGTTGCAAATTAATACATTTGGGCATGTAGATATAGTCAAGATGACCTGCTGAAGTTCAAGCCAGGCATCAGACTAGGGGAAAAAAAGTGATTTAAGTGACTTTGAACGTGTCATGGCTGTTGGTGCCAGACGGGCCGGTCTGAATATTTCAGAAACTGCTGATCTACAATTATCTTCAGGGTTTACTGAGAAAGGTTCGAAAACGAGGAACTATACAGTGAAAATGCCTTGTTGATGCCAGACGTCAGAGAATGGCCAGACTGCTTTGAGCTGACAGAAAGGCAAAAATAACTCAAAAACTCAAATACAATCAAGGAGAGCATTTCTGAACGCACAATGCATCAAACCTTGAAGCCGATGGGCTACAGCAGCAGAAGACCACACCAGGCGTCACTCCTTTTGGCTAACAACAGGAAACTGAAGATACAATTCATGAGGATTCATCAAAATTGAACAATATAAGATTGGAAAACCTTTGCTGAGTTTGATGAGTCTCAATTTCTTCTACAACATTTGGATGGTAGGGTCAGAAAACATGAAAGCATGGACCCATTCTGCCTTGTGTCAGTGCTTCGGGCTGCTGCTGGTTCAGTGGTGTGGGGGATGTTCTTTGGGCTCCTTAGTTACCATCTAGAGCATCATTTAAACACCACAACCTACCCGATTATTGTTGCTGACCATGTCCATCCCCTTGTGGCCACAGTGTACCCATCATCCGATTGTTCTTTCCAGCAGGATAATGCGCCATGTCACAAAGCTCAAATAATCTTCAGTTGGTTTGTTGAACATGACACCGAGTTCACTGTAAGCAGATGGCTTCCAGAGTCACCAGATCTCAATCTAATAGAGCACCTTTGGGATGGATGGAAATTCACATCATGGATGTGCAGTTGATGCTGCAGCTGAAAAATTTGCAGCAATTACATGATACTGTCACGCCAGTATGGACCAAAATCTTTCCCACAAAGAATTAAGGCAGGTCTAAAGGCAAAATGGGGTCCAACCCAGTAGTAGCAAGGTGTACCTAAATAAAATGTGTGGTGAATGTATTTGGACCAGTCCTTGAGTTTCACTGTGACAGCACACATTTTGTTTAAATGACTACAAAGCAACGTCACATCTTTTAAATATATCCATCCATCCATCCAATTCCACTTATCCTGTTTCAGGGTCATGGGGGGGCTGGAGCCTATCCCAGCTGTCACAGGGCAAGAGGCAGGGTACACCCCGTACAGGTCACCAGCCTGTCGCAGGGCCAACACAAAGAGACAGACAACCATTCAAACTCTCACCTATGGGCAATTTAGACTCACCAATTAACCTAACCTTGAGAGCTGCATGTCCTTGGACACAGAAAGGCCTGGGCACATTTGAACCCAGACCTTTTAGCTGTGAGGCAACAGAGCCAATCACCACAGCTCCGTGCTGCCCCTTCGAACACACTCTATCAATAAAGGAGTGGCTCCATAGTGTACTGGTTGACTTATTCACCTTACAAGTGAAAGATTCCCCATTGATTCCAGGAGGAGACCCAAATCCCCTGTGACTTGTGTCAGGGCATCTGTTATAAAAGGAAAAAAAAGAAAATCTGCCAATCTTGTTAATAATAAAATATCTCTACATGAATCATTCATTGAGGTTAAGCACTAACTAACAGTGCATTTTGTCTACTTGAGCAGTAATAATAAAGTGCTTGTGCATTAGTCTGAAATGAAGCCAAGAGATACCAAGGTGTTGACACATTTTTCAGACTTACTGCCTAAATGGAATTAGCTTTGTGTCTCCTCACAAAATAAGCAATTCACAACAATAGAATACAATTTCACATAGATTTAAAGTTTAGCTCAGCTTTAAACTGCCTCAACAAATCATTACATGCAGCAGACAAACACAGATACACACGTGCTTTAGATTAGTAAAGAAATAAAATATATGCAACAGCCAGACGCTAAATGCAGTAAGTCCGAGCAACAACAATGCCACCCAGTCTGCTGTGATGAAAATAACTGTAGGAACAGCGCAGCACCGCGGGAACAGTGTTAGTTCCTTGTCAATCACAATAATGAGCTTATGTGCAAAATGCAGAGCTTCCTGGATCCCACACACTATTACTGGAAGGAAGATTGGGAAGGAGAAGAGAAGGGTGGAGACCTGAATGGGAAGGAAGTAAGAGATAAGAGGAAGAAGGGGAGAGAAAGTGAGAGAGTGAGAAGGAGGAGGGTAAATAAGAAGGGAAAGATTGGGAAGAAGAAATTCCAGTTTGACAGGAAAATAGCAGCTGCTTTATGCTAAACAGTCTTTATTTGTAGCTTTGTTATCAATTGAATACAATGCACATTTGTATTTGGTATTCAAAAATTGTACATCGCTCTACCTGCATTTTAATAGTTTTGTAAATGTTTAACTTATGACAGCTTACAGCGTTTTAACCTTTGTTTTTCTTCCATTTTTCTTTTTCAGCCACAGTTTGATTTGGTTATCAGGACTCTTTGGCTGGGTCGAGACAAAGGCAAGGCAGTATGTGAGATGGACACGGTATCCTGTTGTTTTAGCGCGATACTGGTCTGAACGACACCAGCTGAGAGCTTACATAAATTTATTCAAACAACCACAGCAAGTTGCCCGTGGTACTCCAGGTTTATTAGTGATCGGAATGGTAGTAGGTGCAGTTTGCCCAATCTGAAGCACAATTATTGGGGTGGTGACAGCCATTTCACAGACAGATGACATCTGAAGTGAAAGAAGAAACTGTCAAGTAAAATATTATTGTTTAGAAAATTTGTGCTACCAACAAAAAATTATTGTAATAAAAACATTTGATGTTTTGTTTTTTATTTGCCTAAATATAATGTTAAAATGTTTCCAGAAATCTTTAATTCCTTCCTAGTAATTCCTGCGAGTAAACTCCAAACAACCATCTGTCCATCCAGATCCTACTTTCAGACCTTTTCCATCCATCCCTCCAAACAAACATAGGAATGCATTTCTCTTACATTAAACTCTTCCCAAGCCTCGCTAGGTTCCTGTCAGTGGCACTAAAAGCAGGATTTCCAAACTACAGCACTGCAGACTCACTCTCAACAAGAATATCAACTCTGCCTGTCAGCCTGCTGAAAATTAACTCACTGTGGATTCAAGCCCAAGGCAAAACAGCACTCAGTGCACTGGGAATATTTCTTAAATAATCATGAGGGTTGCTTAGTTAGCTGCTTTCCAGGCATATGACAGGGCAGTACTAAGTTTACATCTGCTGGACAAAGTGCGATGCATCAGTAGTTCTGCACATTTGCCTGACTATGTAAAACAAAGTTTATGAATGCAGGTTTTCCTTTTCTTCCTATGGAGCTAAATTATATTTTCCCAGTAAAGACTTTAGATGGATTACCTCATAGGCAAAGGGAACCAATTAGCCTTTTTTTATGTGAACACTAAAGATTTTTTAATTGTATACAGACAAAAAACAAACAAACAAACAAAATACTGCACTTTGAATATGACCTATGAAATGATATTTTTTGCATTTTATATTGAGCATAATTAATATTGGGTCTTCTTTCACTGTTGCTTTGTTAAAAAGTGGAGCTGACAGATGCACTTATCTTTTTCACAAACCTTGGAGACTGGTCCTAATTTAACAAAGTAATGTGAAACGTGATTCTCAGTAATTAATAATTAAGCTGAAAACAGTGTTACTGCAGGCATCTGCTCTCTACTTCTCTTCTACGTGTTACTGATGTCAAGATAAAGCTTCCTCCACATTCCAGCCAGGAGATGATGATGATGATGATGATGATGATGATGATGGTGCAGAGGAACTGGATGAGGAGGAATGGAGCTAGCATGGAACTCTCTGTGGTTCTGATGTTGCTTTTGAAGTTTCAGTATGAAGTTTCTCTTCACCTCCGATCTGCCCCTGACTCAGTCGTGCTGGTGACGTCCATCTCCACATCTCACACTTACCCTCCTTTGCCTTTGTACTCCCACACACACACACACACACACACACACACACATTGTGTATATACATAAATATATACACTGCATGAAAGCCAGCATCTTTTTATGCTGGGTGGCGTAGTCTGTGTGATGTGTATTGTCGGCCGTAGGGCCACTAAGGGCCCTGTTCTGCATACTCGGATAAAATTCTGAAGTTTGCCAAGACACTGGACACAAAGCAGAGCTGGGTGCACTGCACAGATGGTGGTTCTGTTTCTGGGATTCTAGCTCTGGGTGTGTGAGGCAGTCAAAGTCAGAATGAAGAAGTATGTATTCTGAACTTCTCTTATTGCTAAATATGCTAATTTTATATAATAAACATGGATATGGTTATCACTGCTCATTTCAGTGACTAGTGGTTTTTAAGGACCTCCTGAGTCCTGGAGAGGCTTCCAAGTCATCCCTATTATGACTGGTTTAATATGAGTACTTATGGAATCTGATTATAAACTAGATTATGTATAATATAATTCTGCAAAACCCAAAGGTTTTTAAGCTCTCCTGGGAGTCTTGTAGACCCTGTTTTCCTTTTCCAGCTTTAATGGATTGTTTTTGATTATTTAATCAGGATGATGAAACGTTGTTTCCAGAGTTTAGAAAAATAACAACATGTCATAACGGAGTTTTATGGCATTTTCTGCACATTGGAAAAACAAGTTAAAAATGTTTTAAAGAAGAATAAAGTTCAAACAGTTACAAACCAGAATGTAAATTAGAGGAAAACTAATAGCTTAGCACGCTCATGTAAACACAGTCACTTCTGGCTTCAAAAGAACAACATGGCATCAGCCAAATGCTGCATCACGATAGCTACGTCAGTCTTTTACTTAACACACAGTTAAAAACATAACACGAAATAATTTTTAGCAGATTTAAAAGAAGAATCAGCACTAGCCTGCATCGGTCCCCTTGGCATGTCGTCACAGCCTTGGGGGACCTATTTAGCAACCTAGGAACCTCTGTGGGTCAGCCTTGCTGCAGCACTTTATTGGATTTAGACTTGGGGAGTTTTGAGGCCTGGCCAGTGCTTTTGGCTCTTTGTCTTTTTCCTTGAGCGGTTCCTCAGCAGTTTTGTTCAGTTTCTGCTGTTATCAGGAACTGCCATTTCTGGGAATTTCAGGCATAAAAGCTGAATGTTTGACACGTCCATCAACTAACTTTGACCTCAGTAGCCCCGCTGCTTTGTAACAGAGAGAGCACAAATACAGTTAGCTAATCGCACTGAACTGGACCCTTTACTGAGGTGCCAGGATACAGTAACAACTAACAACTAGTAACAACTTTTTATTCTAACATCAAAAGTTGGTTGTCACACGTTTCATCCATGATGTTGAATGTGCATGGGTTACTCAGCTGTGTGCACATAACCTGGCGTGTAATTTAGTAGGGCAAGCTGTCACAGTTTGAATAAGTGTGAAAATGACCTTTCTTTATGGAGTTTGTGTGCTCTGCTTTTGAACAGCAAACCATGGTTGGAAACAACGTTGGCAGCATCCTGGATACTTCTGCTGCTGCTGCCCTGGAAACCCCAGTTGCATTGTTTATTATGTATTCAGGATGGCAAAGGTAACCGCTCACTGTGTGAGGGCATGTTTACAGAAAAGCTCTCCTGTATATGTTTAGTCCACCATACAGTAATCTCACAGCAATACTCATATACCTGTTTTTTTGTCTACACATATGAGCATGTGTCTTCTAACGCTTACATTCATACATTTAGACTCCCATTGCCAACATCTGCTATACCAGATGTGTTACTGTGTGTGCTCATGCGGGAGTGGGTTTCTCAACAGTTACATGTCCTCAAGCAATACACTGAATCACTTTCATGTCCCGCTCTGTTGTGGCCACAGACATTTGGGAGAGGGGAAAAAGAATTTCCTAACCAGGGTCCAAGAGAGCAACATTTTCATTAAGTGCGATTTGTAGTTAATTTGATCTCTTAATTATGCAATGTTCCAACTCAGGGCCAAGGCTTTCAGTGACAGAGGTTTAACTGCATTACAGTTTCACCATTGCTCTATTCCCAGTGCTCTATTGTATGATTTAAACAGTAATATCCTCATAGTCATTTAAAGTCACAAGCAAGGGTGCTGTTAGAATATCTGGGCCATTTGAAACAATGTTTCTCTGGCCTCCGGTTAATTACTGTAATTTGAAGATCCCAGTAGAGTCTTTATTGGTTGTCTTCTTCAGTGGGCCATTATAATCATCATCACGTTTTACCCAAATAGCAACAGCAGTGGGCTCAATGAGGAGCGGTAACTATCCTTACCAATTCCACTGTGAAACTGTCTTGCTTAAACCTTCACATTGGCTGGATAGTGAGACACTTACAGATTTGGCAACGGAAGTGAACTGCTACTTCATTCAAATCAATAAGAACAAGGAGACTGCACAGCATTTAAACGTGATTTAAAAGTGATATCAGCATCAAAATGTCGCTGTTGCGTGTTTGGCTGTCAGAATTTCTACTCTACCAAAAGCAGACTGAAGTTGTACCGAATCCCAAGGGATCACGGCTGTTTGAGAGAAAACGGAGGCGTCTGTGGTTGCAAGCCATCAAATGTACTGATAAAAATTGGACTGAGGACACGATCAGAAATGCTCGCGTTTGAAGAGCCGATTTTATTTCAGGTAAAGTTATTTATCTACTCGGGTTATACCGGGATATCAGGTATCTAAAGTAAACAGAGTTAGCTGGTAGGCTTTTTGGCTTTTAAACTGTAGTGTGGCTGGCTATTTACAGGTGAGGTATCGACTCAGAGTCCTGATTTTTAAATTAATATTTGATCGCACTATAGATTACAATATGCAGTGCCAGTCAAAAGTATGAGCAGACTCACTTATGTATGGTTGAGCATGTCTCACAGTGTGACTGAAACAGTATATATATTTTTTTATATATATACTTTTATAATACTATATTATATATACAGTGGTTGGACAATGAAACTGAAACACCTGGTTTTAGACCACAATAATTTATTAGTATGGTGTAGGGCCTCCTTTTGCGGCGGAGGAAAACGTTTCCTGACTCGCTCCTCCAAAACACCCCAAAGTGGCTCAATAATATTTAGATCTGGTGACTGTGCAGGCCATGGGAGATGTTGAACTTCACTTTCATGTTCATCAAACCAATCTTTCACCAGTCTTGCTGTGTGTATTGGTGCATTGTCGTCCTGATACACAGCACCGCCTTCAGGATACAATGTTTGAACCATTGGATGCACATGGTCCTCCAGAATGGTTCGGTAGTCCTTGGCAGTGACGCGCCCATCTAGCACAAGTATTGGGCCAAGGGAATGCCATGATGTGGCAGCCCAAACCATCACTGATCCACCCCCATGCTTCACTCTGGGCATGCAACAGTCTGGGTGGTACGCTTCTTTGGGGCTTCTCCACACCGTAACTCTCCCGGATGTGGGGAAAACAGTAAAGGTGGACTCATCAGAGAACAATACATGTTTCACATTGTCCACAGCCCAAGATTTGCGCTCCTTGCACCATTGAAACCGACGTTTGGCATTGGCACGAGTGACCAAAGGTTTGGCTATAGCAGCCTTCAGGATACAATGTTTGAACCATTGGATGCACATGGTCCTCCAGAATGGTTCGGTAGTCCTTGGCAGTGACGCGCCCATGTATATTGACCCTGTGGAGCTCCCGACGGACAGTTTTGGTGGAAACAGGAAAGTTGAGGTGCACATTTAATTCTGCCGTGATTTGGGCAGCCGTGGTTTTATGTTTTTTGGATACAATCCGGGTTAGCACCCGAACATCCCTTTCAGACAGCTTCCTCTTGCGTCCACAGTTAATCCTGTTGGATGTGGTTCATCCTTCTTGGTGGTATGCTGACATTACCCTGGATACCGTGGCTCTTGATACATCACAAAGACTTGCTGTCTTGTCACAGATGCACCAGCAAGACTTGCACCAACAGTTTGTCCTCTTTTGAACTCTGGTATGTCACCCATGATGTTGTGTGCCCTGCAATATTTTGAGCAAAACTGTGCTCTTACCCTGCTAATTGAACCTTCACACTCTGCTCTTACTGGTGCAATGTGCAATTAATGAAGATTGGCCACCAGGCTGGTCCAATTTAGCCATGAAACCTCCAACACTAAAATGACAGGTGTTTCAGTTTCATTGTCCAACCCCTGTATATATATATATATATATATATATTTTGTAAATCAATAATATCTGCACCCAGAAAACTCTTAGCAAGCTCGAAAAGCAGTTTGACGAAGTACTTAAGCTGCCATGCAGGTATAATCCTCTGTGAGGACGTAGTTCTCTGACCTGTTTACAATGACCCGAGCCTCATACACAGCAGTCCTGTTTCCTTGTCTTTGACTTGGAAGAATTTCTGCCTTTGAGCCACAAAACTCAGAGTTTGTATCATGATATTTGACGTTCGGTACATGCCCGCAAACAACATAATTGTAAGCATCCAGTGACTTGTATGCGCAGCAGCTTCTCTCTGGTGTATACGCTTGGTTTACTCCACCAAATATACGTATATATCCACCCACGGATATTGGGCCACTTGCTAACGTACCACAGGAATCGGGGAGTTGGTTGCCGGTGGTCAAAATTAGTTTTTGCAGGTAGTTTTCACAATCTTTCGTTGATAATCCCTTCTCGTAGATTGAAACGCTATTGAACTCCACTGTATTTTCGTTACCAAAGTGTGCATGCATCGCTACTACGTCATCATTGTTTATAAACTGTAAAAAGGTCTATGAAAAGAAACACTCAGTGCATCATAGGAACCCCAGCAGCCTAAGCCTATTGCAGCATAACTAAGGGAGGGTTCAATGTCATCTGATCCAGCCCTAACTATAATCTTGATCATAAAGGAAAATTTTAAGCCTAATCTTGAAAATAGAGAGGGTGCCTGTCTCCCGAATCCAAGCTGGGAGCTGGTTCTACAGAAGAGGGGCCTGAAAGCTGAAGGCTCTGCCTCCCATTCTACTCTTAAGTATCGTAGGAACCAAAAGTAAGCCAGCAGTCTGAGAGCAAAGTGCTCTATTGGGGTGATACGGTACTATGAGGTCTTTAAAATAAGATGGGGCCTGATTATTCAAGACCTTGAATGTGAGAAGAAGGATTTTAAATTCTACTCTAGATTTAACAGGGAGCCAATGAAGAGAAGCCAATATGGGAGAAATATGCTCTCTCTTTCTAGTCCCTGTCAGTACTCTAGCTGCAGCATTTTGGATCAGCTGAAGGCTTTTCAGGGAGTTTTTAGGACAGCCTGATAATAATGAATTACAGTAGTCCAGCCTAGAAGTAATAAATGCATGGATTAACTTTTCAGCATCAGTCTGAGAAAGGAAATTTCTAATTTTAGAGATATTGCGCAAATGCAAAAAAGTGGTCCTACATATTTGTTTAATATGTGAATTGAAGGACATATACTGGTCAAAAGATTTCTCACAGTGTTGCTGGAGGCCAAGATAATGCCATCCAGAGCAAGTATCTGGTTCAACACCACTCTAAGATTTGTGGGGCCGAGCAAAATAACTTATCTGAATTTAGAAGCAGGAAATCAGAGGTCATCCAGGCCTTTATGTCTTTAAGACATTCCTGCACTTTAACTAATTGATTTGTGTCTTCTAGCTTCATGGATTGATAAAGCTGAGTCTCCTGTGCATAACAATTAAAATTTATGCAATGCTTTCTAATAATAGAAAGCATGTATACATATATATCTGTATATCTGTAAACAAAATTGGTCCTTGCACAGAACTCTGTGGAAATCCATAATTAACTTTAGCGTGTGAAGAAGACTCCCCATTTACATGAATAAATTCTATTAGATAAATATGATTCAAACCACTGCAGTGCAGTACCTTTAATACCTATGGCATGCTCTAATCTCTGTAATAAAATGTTATGATCAACAGTATCAAAAGCTGCACTGAGGTCCAAGAGGACAAGCACAGAGATGAGTCCACTGTCAGAGGCTGTAAGAAGATCGTTTGTAACCTTCACTAATGCTGTTTCTGTACTGTGATGAATTCTGAAACCTGACTGAAACTCTTCAAATAAACCGTTCCTCTGCAGATGATCAGTTAGCTGTTTTACAACTACTCTTTCAAGGATTTTGGAGAGAAAAGGAAGGTTGGAGATTGGCCTATAATTAGCTAAGACAGCTGGGTCAAGTGATGGCTTGCTGCTGGTTTGGAGGAAGTAACTATTGAAGTTAACTCCAAAAGATCAACTGGAGCA